>JANHGL010023264.1:16184-49036 GCA_024611195.1 Ceyx melanurus | reverse complement strand
TTGTCTTGTCTTGTCTTGTCTTGTCTTGTCTTGTCTTGTCTTGTCTTGTCTTGTCTTGTCTTGTCTTGTCTTGTCTTCTCTTCTCTTCTCTTCTCTTCTCTTCTCTTCTCTTCTCTTCTCTTCTCTTCTCAAAACTAGCAGAGTTTGTATTTGTTTGAGTGTATGTTGAGGGTCACTGTATGTTCTGCTTGGACTAGATGATCTTTCTAGGTCCCTTCCAACCCCTAACATCCTATGATTCTATGAAATACTGTAATCGAGCATATCCCAGATTACATAGGCATCCAAACCATAGTGAAATGATTGAATATCCTTCTAAATGATACTGAGCAATCTGAGCAGTGTGTGTTTCTTTTGAAATGTTTTATGTGAAGTAGAAAGAACAGTCCTCCGTTAGCTTTCTTGTTGATAGCTTGTTTTTCATTTTTTAAATTTAAATTTAGTATCTTTAGGGGGACTTTTTTCCCCCTACCATTCTCTCCTTCCTTCTTATTTAGCTAACTCCTGCTGCCAATAAAGGAAGTTGCAGTAAATATGCAGTAAACTGTATTAGAATGCATTTAAGTGCCTAAAGGAAATATTCTGAAAAAACATGTAAATTATTTCATGAAAAAAAAAAAACAAACCCACATCATTTAACTAATTTTGTACATTGTAAACTGGAAATACCTTAGACTTCCTAATTTTTTGGTTTGGTTTGTTGGGGATTTTTTAATTGTTTGAGCCAGTATTATCTTGTAATTTCTTGCATTTCTGTCCTTGACATAAATACTTTTATATGAAACTTTGCACTTTGCAGAGATATGACCTTGCAGACATAAGTTTATAGTTTAAGACTCTGATTCCAGCAAAATGAGTAGTCTTTTGTCTGCACACTTGTGTTATCTATATAATAAATTTAAATCACTCATATTTTCTTCTGTATAGTAAGTGTGATACTCTATGTAGATAATATGTGAAAACTTCTTTCTAAGTCCTGTTCACTCTTTTTGTTTTGTTTTGTTTTGTTTTGAAGGACAGTGAGATAAAAAAAAAGGTAAGATAATTTTGAACATCAAAAGAAGATTCTGAATATTTATAAGAGATGTAACATTGGAAGAGGTGAACTCAGTAGACTATCACTTTAGTAGACAGTTCATTTTATTCAGATGTAAAAAAGTTGAAAAAGAATTTAAAATGATCAGCACTTCCTATTATTTAAATGCATTACTTAGACTGAATTAAAGACTGATCCCAAGTGAATATACAAACTGTTGGCTGTTTTCTGAAATAAAAAGGGTAATAAGCACAAGGAGTCAGAAATGCAGCTTTTCTAAAGTGGCTTAAGAAGCAAAATGGATGTGGAAAACATTTGTGCAGAAGTTTCATAAAGTTAAAGATCTTGAAAACTGGTAAGAGATAAAGATTTTCAGTCTGGTGAGTCCTGCCAACCATCATACATGCAGTATGACCTACAGAATGGAATTGAATTGAAGATACAGACCAGAAAACTCTTTTCTTTCTCTTAGCATTAAATAATTAAAAAGTCAGAGTACTAAGAAGAAAAAAAATACAATATTTTCCTTCATCAATCCATGATGAAACTGAAAAGCATCTTTATTTATTTTGTGAGTGAAGCATCCTAGGTAAATTCATCCCCTGAAGGCATCTACAGCAACATAATATATGCAGAGTGTAAATCTTTGTGTCTGGATAAGACACTATCCTTACTGTGGTTTAACAGTGAAAGCTCTCCATTTAAATTTCTTAGGGGTATAAGATTATGATCAGAGATAAAACATTTTTTAGCTTGCAGCAGTATTTAAGTGTATTAATTTAAAATACTGTATGACAAACTGCATTGGTTTTGCCCACAGCTTTTGTGAAGCTGTAGTTGTCTTAGTTTTAGCTTAACAGCTGAGTTTCCTGGGTTGTTTTTTTTTTTAAGATTTTTAAAAAAAACCTTTATTAAACCAGTTTAAAAAGTTTCAGCCTACTGGTTTTAGATAATTTCTAGTTTAAAAAGACTAATAGTCCTTGGACCTAGCCCATGCAATAGATTTCAGTGAGTCTGAATAGTCAGTTTTGAAGACTGAAGACATATATATGTAGGTTCATATGAATAAGAAAGTCTGTATTTATGAAGACCTGCTCTATATCATAGCTCTGAAGTTGTTTGTGCTTGGTTTTGTTATTCTGGTGCACCGACAAACAGCAATGTAGCAACTGTAAGGCAGGAACATCAGCAAGTAAAAGAAAAGATCTGAATGAGATTGTTTAAATTTAGTCCAGAAGTCTGTAATGCTACAGATTACATCTAGAAAAATAGCATGACATTTTTTATTCCTCAGTGTTTCAAAAAAAGGCTAAACTTGGTATGAAGAGCTATCTGCTAGCTCTTCTTCAATGATTTTGCTCTTCTTTTTCACACTCCATATGCTTGATTTGTCATCCATATGCAATTATATGATCTGCTTGCTGTTATCCTCTTTTTTGGCATGAAAAAAAAATATGCTAATCATCATAACTTCCTCAAAGTTACTGTGGAAACAAAGGTTCAGTGAAAAAGTATCAAGGTATTGCAATCACAGCAAATCTGTGTGACACTGGGCAAGATCTTGAAAGCAGAGCAGAATTGTCAGCTGCAGTGTTTGTGCTGCAGAATGGACCTTCAGGAAAGATGACTGCTGCTGCCTGGAGATCAGCAACTGTAGAAACACTCAGTATGACACTGGATCTTGGTTAAGAACCAGGTATTAATTAGAAAGATGTAGAGAAAGTTTCTGCTTGCAATCCTGGCTTAATTAGAAAATTGCCAACAAAAGGGGTTATTTTTAGCTTCAACACATGGTGTGGTCAAGCTCATACCCACATTACTCTACCTCTTCTTGAGCAGAAGCAGCCTACCTTGTCCCACACTTCATATTCCTCAACCTTCATTTTCCTGTGGTCCATAATAGAGTAGTGCTGTGGCATTATTGGTGGATTTTTTCAGGTGGCATTATTGGTGCATTTATTGAGCTCAAAGCATCTCAAATAACGTGAGGTTTTGTTCTGTCTAAAGAATTAGTGTGCTTTGCTTTTATAGTCTAGTTGAGAGCTTATGAAAATTAAAATAGCAATGATATGGTTCTTTCTGGCCAAATGTTACATTATTTATACCCTCAATTATTAATATTCCTTGTACGTCTGTCTCTCTCTTCTCATCTCCTTTTCTTTCAGTCTCTTTCCTCCTCATATTTCATAAGCATTATGCCTTTGTTTGACAATTTAATTACACTATCTAAAATCAAAATGAGACTATATATAAGTACTGTGGCCTGATCCTGGGTCACAGTTGAGCCTCATAGTTATGCAAACTTATGCATTGAGTAAGCAGGTAAGTAAGGGAAATCTGACAAGTTTGACTGAATTTTCTTTTTGAGATTTGTGTGTTTATTCAGACTTGGAAAATAGCAACTTAGGCAGATCAAAACTGAAGATGATATTAACTGGACTCCCTGAAATGAAATAGGTGAATTTTGTTCATTTTTGAGAAGCCAAAGTGCAGAAATGATCACGCAATGCTATGGGAATATTTAATAAAGTAAGAGGTAGTCACTCAGAGACAATGGGATTCCTTTGTATTCCTTTGATCACATTTCCACCAGCATGGACATCACTCACTATATTACTTCCACCTTTCATCTAATTAATCTCTGGATTAATTATTAATCACACCTTGGAAATTCCACAGCACTCAAAAAAGTACTTTGCTCATAAAATAACTGACACCATTTCAGTTTGAACATTTTGTATTTTGAATAAGTCTTATCAAACAAGTCTTATATGGTGTTGACTCTGAATGATGCATCAAATTAGCATTAAATCACTGCTGGCTGCTTCTCTTTTCAAAGGCTGTACTCACCAATCTGTAGCTTGACATGCAGTATAAAGTATCTGCCTTTAAAAATGCACTTCTTATCTTTACTTGAGAATTCATTTTTGTAGGAGACAGTTTGGCTAAAGCTTCGAATCTCTTTTTGTGTTACTTATTTCATATTCATAGCTATAGTAAACTGAAAATCAACTTGGAATTATGATTGTGAGACCTTACAAGATTCTGTCACTAGGAGATGTTCCTATCTTAAAATCTGTAACAGAATTTTGTGATAATACTAATAATAGTTTGGGATTATTATGGGAACTTAAATTCTCTATTGCACAGTATTTCCAGTTTCTCACACTGAAACCTTTCCTTAATTATCACTTGAAGAGGACAGCCCAGATACTTAATTTGCTGTTTTCTTAGGTGTCTTAGATTATCAGTACATTAAGTTTACCTTGGTTGAATTCATCACCATATTATGTGTAAGTATTAATTTAGTGTGACCACACATTGATGGGTTATAATGCAGAAAAAATGAAGCAAGGTCTTTTATAATGTAACACATGAATCATGAGTTAACTGGATTCCAAAGAAAGCTCTGCCTAAATGACAGGAAGCTTAATTAATTTTAGACTCTGTCTGGTCAAACTTGAGGAGAACAGAGTCTCAGGTTCTTGCCTGAATCACATGATCATTCCCAAAGCTACCTATATTTTGAGAGCTATAAAAAAAGGAAATCAATAACTCAATCATCTATAAATGATCCACAATATTTAAAAGATATTTTTTTTAATCCCAGAGATCAATAGAAATTGTGTACAGCCTGTGTGACTGCATTTTATTTTTGACATTATCTATGGAGGAGTGACTTCAGGTATGCAAATCATCCCATAGAACTTAGTGGAATTTTCAGGTGAAGATATTGTTGCATTATTAATATTATTATCATAATCACTATTTTAAAAGTTTATTTTGACCGTTTTAAGTAGATTTTTGTATTTTAATAAATAGTGTTGTCCTGAGGTAGTTACTTTATGTGTTGTCAGATAATAGTGATTTATTAAATGACAGCAAGGAGCAGCCTGGATGGCTGGTTTATGACTTGTTTCTGAAAGATTTTATGTAAAGTTTCAGAACTTTGCAATGAGATTACACAGTGTAAATTTGGGTGATAACTCCATTAAAATGAGATTTTAGCTTTAGATTGTTTATAACCAAATTGTAGGAAGGTTAATCTTCCTGAGATAGGCTATGTTGTTCTAAAAAAACCCCATTCTGTCCAAGTGGAAGGGGATTGAGAGTATTCCTAAAGTGATGTTAAAAGAACTCAAGCAGTAATCTAATTCTCCCTTTAGGACAGTAATCTTTTAACAGTTGTATCAGCTAAAATTGGCATTCATAATTCACTCACTCAAGAAGTGAATTTGCATTTGGCAGAAAATGGTTGGAAACATCTGCAACAAGTGCTCAAAGCTGCTATTATGCTGAATGGATACAGAAAACTGCCATGAAGTTTCAGAGAATACTCATTAAACACAGTACTTATTAAGCAATTTGTGAACTCCACCAAATTACATTTCTGAAAAGTCATCTCAAAATACAGATATTATTTTCTTAGAAAACAATACACGAGGAAAAACGTTAACAAAATGTTTTTGTATTTTCAATTTAATAGCTGATACACAGGATTTGCTTTTCCTTTTTTACACATGGCTTTTAGTGAAGTTAATAGCACCTGCACTGTAATGTTCCCCACAATAAACTTAAAAATCTCTCAAAAACATAAAATTATGTGAGAGCTATTAACCAGTAAGTACATTGTGTTTATTAGAGTCCCTAATTTGTAATTTAGAAAGCACCAACTCAGTGAGGAGGTTATTTACTGGCAGGTGTGTATATTTTGCACATATCTTGTTCATAAAGTGTTCTGACTTGCTGATGACTGAGTCTTATCTTTCACAGAACACAATTTGTTGCCTTATCTCATAAACTCACTATAAGCAGACAGATCTTGATGATTTTTAATTTTTTTTTTCAACAGAAACAGCTAAATGACACTCCAAATGTTCTAGAATGGTTTCCAACTGTTTCACGAGAAGAAAGTATATTTTTTTCATGCCATGCATTTAATTATATATGCAGTTTTGTGCAAATATTCATACTTTGTACATACTAATTCCAGACTGATTGATTAAATCACCACCCCAGAGCAAAGTTGGCCTTGACAAGCCTCTGAGCAACCTGCTCTAGTTGAAGATGTCCCTGCTGTCAGCAGGCCATTGGACTAGATGACCTCTAGAGGTCCCTTTCAACCCAGACATTTCTGTGATTCTATAATTCTATGATTGTACCAGACAAATGTGACAAAAAGGCATATTAATAACATAGCAGGAATTCTCTAAAGAACTGATAGAACCTGCCTAGCTTATTACTGTATCCTTGTATATTGAAATGCTTCGATTCATCCTGTAAATGTGCACAGAAGTCTTTTATTTTTGCAGTCAAAAATTGCCATTCAAAAATATGGTTACATAAGAGAAAACTGCAGACATAGGTAGGGATTTCCTTTCAAGCTGATCTTTAAAGGTCAAACCTTTAACATTCAAACACTTGAAGGGCAAGAAAACTGTGTTACATTCAGTTATTGATTTCAAAGACCCTGACCCTTGCCAGGTATCACAGGCCATACAGGGCTTTGACAAAAGCACATTAATAAGAAGAGATAAAAAACTGTTCTGGTCCTTTTTTTTGGTGTCTAAATCCAATTAAAAAAAAAGAAAATCAAACAAAAAACCCACAAACAAAATAACCCCTGTGTAGGACTAATGGTAGATTCAGATCTCAAGCGCTACTGGGAATAGTGGAAATCTACAATTGCTGCATCTAAGCTACTATCCTCTTTTCTAAAAAAGCTTTCATTTTCCTTTTGGCAGTGATTGCTGTGGCTGGCTGATATTATGGAAGCACAGTTTCTGTTCATTCATGTGAGCTGAAAGTTTTCAGAGCAAACAGTGTTCTATTAGAAAATATTGACTTAAAGAAATGTCATTATATTGTCAGCAGGGTTTTCTGTTAGACTGCAGCACTGCCTACACTCCCAAAGCTTGCAGCATCAGCAAGGCAAGGCACACCTGCCCTGTGTCCTTCTTCAGGCCAGGACATCTCCTCAAGTCAAGGACAGTGTCATTTATGCTCTTCCAGGCTTCCTGAATCCAGAGTCCTTTGGTGTCTGAAAAATTTTAATTGATTGCTAGAATCATAAAACCATTTCAGAGAATTGAGTCAACCTAATACATGAAATCCTACCAATAAACTGTGTCCCTAGTGCCACATCTACACACCTAAAGATGGTGGCTTAACTACTTCCCTGGGCAGCCTATTCCAGGCCTTGACAAACCTTTTGGTAAAGAAACTTTCCTAATATATTTCTTAATAGCTGTGATAAGGACTCTCCTCAGCCTCCATGCCTCGAGAACAAACAACCCCAGTTCACTCAGCTGTTCCTCATAAGATTTGTTTCTAGACCCTTCACCAGCTTCATTGCCCTGCTTTAGAAACACTCCAGCACCTCAGTTCCTTTCTTAGAGTGAGGGCCCCAAAACTGACCACAGTATTTGAAGTGTGGCCTCGCCAGTGCCAGGTACAGGGGGATGATCTCTTCCCTGGTCCTGCTAGCCATGCTATTTTTTGTACAAGTCAGGATGCTGTTGGCCTTCCTGGCCATCTGGGTTCACTGCTGGCTCATGTTCATCTGGCTGCTGACTAACACCTCCAAGTCTTTTTCTGACAAGAAGCTTTCCAGACACTCTTACCCAAGTCTGTAGCGTTGCCTGGCATTGTTGTGACACAAATGCAAGACCCGGGACTTGTCTGTGTTGAACCTCATACAATTGGCCTCAGCTATTGATCCAGTCTGGTCAGATCCATCTGTAGAGCCTTTTTACTCTGAAGCATATAAACAATCCTGCCTGTCAGGATCTTTGTTCGAAAAAGGGCTAAGGAATGAGCACTGGACACAACATTATTCAATCCCACTCTGGCTTTTTTTGACTAGTTCAACTAGTTTGCTACCAGATGTATTGTGTACAGAGGGAATTTGCCCTGAGAAACATGGGTGCAAGTTCCTCTGACTACATGGATCAATTGCTGGTCCTTTTTAGTCTAGAGGTATAGCTACAGCCTTTGAATGCACAGGGAAGGGTACAGAAACCTGACAACTTGACCTGAATAAGAATCTGACATGGTTTCTATTTCCTATTGTAGAAAACATGGAAAATTGTGAGCTTTTCAAAACTGTCAAGCTCTGAGAAAGCATTGGTGTGGCAGCAGAGATGGTCAAGTGACACAGTTTGTTAAGCAGCAATAGCAATAGGCTCAGAAATAACCTCTTTATTAAACCACCACACGGATTCTTCTACTATTATCTACATAACTCATTACAATCTCATTGTCTCTTCTATTGTTCCTTCTACCATCATTGGTGTGTTTGTTCTGTTGTTAGTTCATCTGCTTGCATATCTTTCAGTTTCCTTCTTCAGCAACTCTCTTAATTCTTGCTTATCTCTCTTGACTGGGAACTTCTCTGTCTTAAAGGCAGAGCTGCAACTGGTTGAGGTCAAATCCCTCCGTGGGTCCTCCAGGCCAGCTGGATTATCTCCACACCTTGTGTCTGTAACAAGAAAGAAACCACACGGTCCAGACTCAGGAAGCCTTCAAGACTTCTATTATCTGAATTACCTTCAATCCAAACACCTCTAGGCACACACACCATCTGCCTCCCTCTTCAGGAGAATGCCCATGAGTCCAACTTGCCTGAAAAAGGAGAGCACCTGGATACCCCGTCCCTGGGTCTAGGTTAGCTGACAGCTGGTTATTGAAACTGAGAATCTGATAGCAGTAATGAACAAAGGAGTTCAATTATGTCAGTCTGCATGGCTGAATCCTGAGATTCCTAAGGAAACATCATGGATTGAAAATGTTTCAGAATGTCCTGTTTATTCATCATCCCACTTAAGGGGGAATGTTGGAAACCAGCCTTGGTGCCCTGTGAGCCCTGCCCAGCAGCAGCCACAACATGAGGGTGTTACCAGCACCTTTCCAGCTCTCAGTGCAAAGCACAGCACTGGGAGGGATGCTGTGGAGTAAACTAACTCCAGCTCAGTGAGACCCAATGCAGTTCCAAACAGATATTAACAGCCAAATGCCAGTGTTCCTGACTCTGAAATTTCATGAGTAGACCTTGAGTCAGTCAATAACAGCATTCTCAGATCTTTTTGTAGCCTGCCTTTTTAAACCTCCTTAAGTAACAAGGAAAGATATTAGGTTGAAGAGTATTTCAATAAAGGGTTTATGGCAGAAACACCAAAATCTTACCACTGCCATACACATTACAGCCTCTGACTTAAGACCAACATGGCATATGTTGTGGTTGTCCTTTTGAACAGCTTCTATGATTGGTACTGCAGGAAAGCAGGTCATCAATCAGAAGACAGGAAGGTGGATCCTTCTGTTTAAGGGTAGCATGAAAAGATTTCTTTGGGCTGACTGAAGTAATATGAATAAAATCACTCTGATAAAGGACTTTTAAATGATCGTTGCCAAGTTTAGTGTTTTAGAAACATGGCTTTTATACATGACAGTACAGTCAGTGGTCAGCAAGGGATTTGCATAGCTTTAGAATATACTTGATAGTGCAATAAAATGGCACGAGTGCAGCTCATGCTGCTTTAACTTCTCCTGAACGTATATTAGTAATGGTGTAACTACCTTAAGGACTTGATTTTGCAGAACAGCACAACCAGTTAGCTTCAGGCAAGTAACTCCACTCTTTCCCACTGCAATTGCAGTTCTGTGGCTGCACGAACTAAGCGGTGCAAATACGTCTCTGATACATCATGTGCTGCATGCTGGATTTCAGTTTTATGTGACAAGTGTTGATTAAAATCTTTATAAATGCATGAATGTGTACAATCTCATCCTGTTATCTCAATAATGAAATAGTTCTGAGAGCAGACGAAATACAAAACCTGCTCACACCATGTTTTATGAGCATAGTAAAGCAATGTGCTGCTTGTATTCTACTGCTCAATATGATGTTATATAAGATATTTCTGCTATTACAGTAGGTGACAAAATAAGCAGGAAAAATCAGTTGGGAGGAGGGTAAGCTGGCTGCCTTTCCCAGGTGGAAATATGCTTTGAAATCAGGAAATTGCAGCCATATAGGCAGCAAGATGATGAAACTACACAGTGCTGAATCACAGCCTTACTGTTTGCTTTCCACAAGACACTGAGCACCACTCCAGTAATACACTCCCCAAGAGGTAACTAAAGATTCTTCTCACAAACTGTGCTATCAGAAACCAATTGTCTGGCTGTATATGCTTGGAAAATAAAATGAACCTGAGTGTTGGAGTAGTGGTACTGCTTCTAGTATTTTAGTTAGGAAGACTCTAGGGACTTCAGCACTTTAGCATCTGTGTTGTCCTAGTCTGAACAGGTTTGCCTTGGCCTCTGCTTCTGTAACTTATTACTGAGGGCTTCCCAAGGACAACAGGGTCAGGGCTTCTTGTAAATGAATGTTCCCCGTGGGACCCATAATGAAGAGACTGTTAACTAATTATCAGTCTGTTTGGAAGGCATTCATTTTTTAATTGACCTCATAGCACTCAAGGAACAAAAGAAATCTGAGCAAAGATGATTTGGGTCCAAGGCGAAGAAACGAGTCATTTTATTTCACAGGGTATCTGCACAGGTTTATTGGAGTACACTGGACATACAAGTTTTTCAGGTTCAGTATTCTGCTGATTAACATTGCCAGACTTGTGTCTGATGACACGATCTCTGTTACAGGCAGCTTTCTCTCCCTTCCTTCAGCTGTCATTTTCTGTGCAAATAATGCTCCTGTCATCACTTGTCAGGCCAATATTACAATGGAATTAATTTAAAACATAATCTGTTTCCTTTTAGTCAGAGTAGGGAAGTTCAATTCTGACTTGAATGTCAGGTACAATTTTACAGAGGCTGCTTGCAGGGCTGTTATACCCCACAGAGAAGTTAATTATAAAGTCAGAAGAAGCCTCAGGACTTTTTGGTTAGAGAAAATGTTTTGTCCAACAAAATGATATTTTAATATTCACTATTTAAATATTGGATTAAATGATGAAACTCATGTTTCTAATTTAGTTTTAACTGCTAAATAATGTAATGCAGAAAACATGATTCACTGGTTGTTTTGGGGTTTTTTTGTTTGTTTTTTAGTTAAATATGATTGTGAGTCAAATTCTTCTACAGCAATTTTCTCTTTGCACATATGAGTGCTAGAAGTGTGTAAGTGCATTGGAGAAGAATATTTTCCCATAATAGAAATTAATAATGTGATCATGAGGATTTCTTCCATGCTCCTGATTTCAGCAGTAGGGCACTATAAGTGAAAATTCAGAAAAACCCCAAGTGTTCAGAGACATCACCACCAACAGAGAAAAAGATCCAAATCTCAAAACAGCAGGCAAGTTTATTCATTAACCTGAATGAATTTTGTTTTATTTTAACTCTATTAATAATATTTTAAAAATAATCTAAAATAATATTTTAACATAATTTACCAAAAAAAAAAAAAGGAGGAAAATATTACTTTAGAGACAAAACTCCAGCTGTTCCAGTTCTTTATAGTTCTGAGAAGTAGAAAGCTCTGAAATACCTAATTGATGAACCATAGAACAGCCCAGCTTGGAAGGGACTCCGAGAGATATCTGGTCCAAGGCACTGTGGGAAAGGGAGCCCAGGTGGGATTAACTAGCACCCTCTCTAACCACATTTTGGGAATCTTCAGCAATGAGGACTCCACCACATCCCTGGGGAAGTTGTTCCAGTAATTGATTAGTCTCACTGTAAAAGTTTTCTTTTTTATGTAAAGATAAAAACTCTCATGGTGCAACTTCTACCTGTTGCCCCTTGTCTTCTCCACGTGGCTCCTTCTGAGGTGAGAATCTCTGTCCTCTTTGTAGCTGCCCTTTAAGTGCTGGAATACTGTGCTGAGATTCCACCTGAGCATTCTCTTCTCCAGGGACAAACTCCCTTCAGTCTTTCCTCACAGGGCAGGTTGTCCATCTTCTTCCTAGCCCTCTTTTGGACACTCTCCAGCCTGTCTGCATCTTGCTTGAATGGTGGGGACCAGAATAGGACAGTACTCTAGGTATAGCCTGATAAGCACTGAATAAAGTGGGATGATCATGTTTCTCAGCTAGGAATGTCCCTGCAGATGCAGCCCAGTATCTGATCTGCCTTTTCTGCTGCTGCAGTTCACTGCTGACTCATGTTATTTGTCCACCAGGAGCCCAAGTAACTTTGCAGCAAAGCTGCCCCCCAGCCAGCCAGATCCTAGCCTCTTCTGGGGTCTCTGATTATTCTGTCCCAGCTGCAGGACTTGTCTTTAGTAAACTACATACTGCTAAACTGCCCTGCCTTTTCCCCAGGTGGCTGAAGATGAGCAGATTTGAAGCAGGTATTTCCAATTTCAATGAATGTAGCTAATGACAAAACCCAATCACATTAATCTAATTTGCAGGATGAAGGATGCAGAGTTCTCTTCCTCTAGGCTCTTTTGATGCAAGCAGGTTAACCAGGTTTGAAAGCACACCTTGAAATTACTTAATTTTATTTTTTTTTAAATTAACATTTATTCATTGCTGGATTTATGAAGCAGTGTGGTGACTCATTCTCACCAACCATGCAGTAAGTATTACCATTCTGTCAACATAACAATATCAGAGTTTTAAATTTAGGGTTAGGATAGAAAGTCTAAAATGTTCCCTCAGAAAGAATTGTTTCTTAAATTGCTGAACTTGCATCATGATCCATAAAATTTTCTGGCTGATGTAAACTATTTTACATGATCGTGCCTTCAGTTCTAATAATGTAACCAGTGCTTGCATCAGGTGTTCAGGGAATCTGGCAGTGAAATTGTTAAGGGTAATGTTCTATTCTGTGGGGTTTTACTCCTTCAGATTGTATCTTCTGCAAGTAGTTACCAGGCTCAAATCAGTTCTGGCATTTTGATACACAGTAGAAGCATTTATTCAACTTGAGAGTTGTAAATTGCAGTTTTTTAAAGACACTTGTGAGGCTTTAGCATGTTATGGGGACACCAATTTGCAATATATCTGAATATAAAACAAGTGCTTTATAAATTGTTTTATTGCACTTCAAAGCAACATGATAGCAGGATTGCCAGATTCAGCTGCAAAACTTGCCAATTTGGTTCATGTGAAGGCAGGTGTGAGATTACAGCTGTAATAAAACTGAAATTGAACACTGGTAGCTGAATTTGTAGTAGGCAATTGATTTGATTTATGTAACATAAGCCACATGAGGAGAGAGATGTAGGTCAGCATCTTCAGCTGGAAACAGTGGTTAGAAGAGCTGTGGTAGGATGCTGAGAACTGCTGAGTTAATACTTGTTTGGCAAAGTGCTGGTGCAGCTTAACTGCTCTCTGCTCAACTTGTCTGGGGAGACACCATTTGTAACAAGGAAAAACTAGTCATATATCCAATGCCACTTGTGCCATAAAAACCTTTGCTAAAATTAACATAAGAACGTAGTCCATATGGAGTTTCTCATAGCAAGATTCAGAACATCAGCTGTGAGCACATTTGCAACGTGCAGAATACTTAAGGTGTGTAAATACACAAATCAGTGATTAAACTGCTTTTAGAGTAATAGAACAATATATTACAAAATGCAAATGGTAAATTCTCCTGTTGAGGGAAATAGAGAAAGCACAATTGAATATATCTCACAGAGTTAGTTGCAGTCTGCTATACCACACGTGCACAAAAAAAATTTAAAAATCCACAAAAAATTAACAATAGTGTTATAGAATCATAGACTCATTCAGGTTGGAAAAGACCCTTGGGATCAAGTCCAACCATCAGCCCTACTCAAATTCACTCCTGAACCATGTCCCTCAAAACCACATCCAAATGCCCCTTAAACACATCCAGGGATGGTGACTCAATCACCTCCCTGGGCAGCCTGTTCCCGTGTCTGACCACTCTTCCAGTGATTTTTTTTTTTTTCCTAATGTTCAGTCTAAACCTACCCTGTTGCATGAATGATTCTAGTCGTGTGTGACCTGTTGAGCAGTTTCAGTTTGAAGTGGCAGCAGTGTGGATGGTAAGGCAACCATTATTTTGCAACTACCATTTATGTTTGACAGCAGCTGGCTCACCAGTCCCTCTGTGTGAAATTTATGGCTTAGATGCGTGATTTTGAGAATGGAGAGGAGCTACTAATTGTGTTGGGAGGATGCAGGAGACATGAAAAACAATCCTTACAATATTTTGATGATGGTGGGGCATCTCTTTTTCCAGGTTTCCTCGGTGTTTTATATCATGGTGCTTTTGGACGTGACTGGGACTTGTAGGTAGTACTGCCAAACAGTAGCTGATAATAAAAAATAAAACCCCACCAAATTAAGATGGGGGTGATGGGTCAGGGTTGAGGAATTACTAAATTACAAATTAAAAGACTTAATTCCAAAGCTGAAAAGAAAAGGAATAAAGTAAGGGCAAACTCAAGACAATGTTTATTCTGAGCATGTGTTTTTTTGATGCTGTCTTCAAAATGATGCAGCAGCTAAGTGTATTATACCCCTGGGAAGCATAAACCTTAGGGCCTGATTCTCCTCACTACATAATAAGAATGGTGAAAAGTAGCCTTAAAGTAGGTATAAATTGCATTTAAATCTTCTTTATGGCTCAGCTGTGGTAGAAAGGAGCATCAACATAAATGAGAATCAGGTCCCCAGTATTTATTTAACCCTTGGGCTTTGTATATCATTTTATTTGCACCTTTAAGAGATTTGCAGAGGGATTTTTAATCAGGATTCAGTGTACAGAAAGCTAAATGTTTTCATTGCCTTACAAGTAACTTTAATCATAGAGGCAGATCATTCTTTTTATTTCTCAAGAGAGAATGGTAGAATTTCCTGCTATTGTACAAACTGAGCTAAATGTTTCTGACACCCATAGTACAGTGTCAATTGGAAATTCACATTTCATGTAGTAACAGACCATTTTAATTTCATGAGGTAAAGAATTGGTTTCCACTTGCAAATTGTACTGAAGAAAGCAATATTGTCAGAAGAACTGGCACAGGGCTTCTAGAGATAAATCTATTGAATTAAATAAGAGGCTTTAATTACCTTTTACATTGCATTTCCATATAACATAAGCATTAATTAAACTCTTCATTGCTTTCTCCTATTCAGCAGGGCACTTGCTTGGCCTGACAAGCAATGGTGCCCAACAAAAAATGTGGCACCCAAACACAGTAATTAAAATACACTTACTCAAGCAGAAGGGAAGGGAGGGTAGAAGGGGAGAAAGTTTTGGTGCATTTGGGCAAGTGGAACCTGTCTACAGAAGCACATTATTGCTGGTTTTTGGGTTCTGACAGCAAGACAGCTCCAATGACTTGTAACAGGTCATCTTAATAGGCATTTCTTGAGGCATTTTGAATACATACAGAAAGCAAGACATGTCTTTGAATTTTTAAGTGTGTCTGTTCATGGGGAAGACCTCCTCAGTGTGAGGATTCACTTTTGGTATGAGATAGTTCTACCTTTTGAAGCATCAAAACAACTGTGGAAAGTGTGTCTCCCTTCCTGCTAGAGCAACGTTCAGCTATGTCAAAATTGTTGATGCCAATTCAAAGTGTTCCCAATGAAGAAGTCAAGCCTTGAAGAGCTCTTTGGGTAGCCCACCTTCATTAACTGAACAGACACACTGTATATTTGCTTCTGACACATTTCTACCTGTATTCAAGTATTTCTAATTATCTTCTTTTTTTTTTTTTTCTTGTGAATATAGGGGAACATTTGAGAATCTGCCCTCAGGAATATACTTGTTGCACCTCAGAAATGGAGGACAAGTTAAGCCAACAGAGCAAACTGGAGTTCGAAAACCTAGTGGAGGAGACAAGTCACTTTGTACGCACCACTTTTGTATCCCGCCACAAGAAGTTTGATGGTAAGCTGGAGATCATTTACTTCTCTCCAAAGTTATAAGATTTAAAAGTCAGTAATTCATAATCATTCCCAATGTTCTCTTCTTGACAATTAAATATCACACTTTCAGTTGTCAGTTTGGCTGAGATAAGGGTTAACTTACAGCTGGTATGCTTATCGGCCTTGTGAGTATTGCCTTTAATTACAGTGACATCAAGAGTTGGACTGCTCAGTGCCTGCAGGCTTGGCTAATGCTGAAAAAAGAGATTAGATATGCACAGAGCGCTTTATAATTTTTGTCTCCTAGTTTCAAATGCAAAATTTAGGTTTGCAATTATGTTCACTGTTGCAAGATGAACTAAGGATCTCCCTTGATTTTTGTTCTTGCAGTTGGGGGGGGTCGTTGTTTGCAGAGTCTGCTTTTTGTAGCTTTAAGGCAGCATTTTGTTCCTGCTTTTTTTGTGATGTAGGAATCTCTGGCTTTCAAATACTAAGGCCTAAGTTGCTTTTGAGAGGGATTGTGATGCAAACCACTTAAGCAGTATGGAACACATCTTTACCTAGAAAGAGTTGACAAGGACAGTTGAGGGGTTTTATTTGCTTCTAATCAGTATTCCGCTCTCTTCTGGTCCTCAACCTTTATAAGATCTTTGTAAGATCAAGGGTAGAGTGTCACAATTTGCTAAATGCTTGTCTTCAATAATAAACATCAAGCCGTTTTTATGGTTGTGTCCCTGTTTACAAGTCACACCGTGTTGAGCTTTTCTCATAAATGCAGATTAGCAAAGCCTAAAAGAGCTTCAGAATATTCAGTCATGGCTTCTCCTAAATATGAAATCTGTATTTGTGTTGAAAGTGTCCCTCTGAGAATTTCTGTGCATGTGTAAGTAGGAAAGAGTCTGGCACTAAGAGGTGTAAATCAGCACTGAAAGGGGATTGGAGAGCTGCATCTTTGCATATAGGTAGAAAGTCTGCAAACAGCTGCAGTAGAGGTGGCTAACTCATGGCAATGGGCTATATGCACACATGTAGGAGAATGGTGGGAAGGTTATCCCTGAAGTCGGAAGCTTCAAGACTCAGAGGTGGCACTCAGAAAAAAAGTGAAGATGTCTCTTAACTCCTACAGGCAATTCTGTATCATTCTCTCTATCCAAATAAAGATTTTTTTTAAATTTTATTTTTAATTGATTCTGTCAGTATGACAGAAAAGGGAAGATTAATTATAAAAAGAAGGGAATGGGATATGTGTAATACGAGGAGGAGATGGAGAAAAGTCTGCAGAACCAGAGCAGGTGCTAATATAATTTAGAAAGTGATCTTAGTCTTTGGAAGAGCTGTGGTGTGGATGACTGTGCAACACTCTGCATTGTGATGGCTTCCCTTTTAAATATGAAGTTGGAATATTTTGTGTACTGGACTTCAAAATTTTACTTGACTTTGATGGATACACACACACACACAAATAAATCCACAAATTGTGTACAGTATTACAAGATGAGTATAGAAGCAGAATAGACTTAAAACCATCTATGGCATGTAGAGAGCTTTTCTCATTTTCTAGAAGGAAACCAGGGTGATTGCTGGTGTTCTGTGAGCAATGCAGTTTACTGGAAACACTGGGCTCATTGACTACAGAGCTCAGATGGTATCTTATTAATTCTTTGGCAACTTGAGGCCTTTTAATATTGCAATGAACTTAAGCACACTATGGCTTTTTCTGTAACCTGAATTTCTGCATCTTCATACTGACAGTAAGGTATATGGCTGAAAGGTACTGACATCTAAATATTGCATTCTGGGATTCTTATGGATCTGCTCCCCAGGAAGTTGGATTAAAAGACTAAGTGGTTTCTTTTGACTTTTTTTTACTGATGTTTTAAAGGGAATTTGCAATGTGAAGTCTTATCAAAGAGCATTTGAACTTTATGTATACTTTCAGTATTTTAATGCTATTCTGAAACTATGTAGTTAACTATTTAGGACAACTAAAAGTAGTTCACTTGCATGGAAATACTGCTCAGCCTTTCTAGAAAGACAAATTAATGAATGGGAAAACATATTAACCTCATAGATTGTCCTTTTACATCATTTACAAACATTTACATCATTTTGCAAACACTTGAAAGGGACATGGAAAGTCTTGTAGATTTTTGCAACATTTTTTTCTGCTGTACCAGGCATGTCTTAGGGTAGTAGTAACCTTTGCAACATAAGATTTTCTAGGGGTATGTGAAGTCTGTTGAATTATGTTCTGGTCTTCAGATGCCTTGACTTTCTTAGCATATTTGCTTTCTTTCCCACAACTATACATTTAAACATGGATGGAATGATTTCATGATTTCTACCCTGAGAGATAATTTGAGGTCTGTTTTCCTTTTCAGGGTTTTGTCTTAGATCCCTATTCATGATCTAATCCATTTAATTGCATTTAGAATTAATTTCCACTTTTATTTTTTTAGTTTGTGCCCATTGCTTCTTGTCCTGCAGTGGTCTCCCTTCTGAAAAGCCTGACTCTGTCTCCCTTAGTCCCTCTGCTAGACATTTGTACACAATGATGAGATCCCTCTGAATGTTTTCTTCCCCAGGCTGAACAGTTCCAGCTCTCTCAGCCTTTGCTCATAGAAGAGATGGTCCAGTTCTCATCATCTTACTGCCCTTTGCTGGATATGCACCAGTATGTCCATAACTCTGATACTGGGGAGCCCAGATGCAGACCAAGCACTCCAAATGCAACCAGTGCTGATTTAAGAGGAAGGACCACCTCCCTAAGCCTGCTGGAAATGTTCCTACCTCACTTTTGTGTCAGTTTTGTATTTCTTTTTACCTCAAGTGTAGCACTTTCCAAATTTCTACAAGAACTACTTTCCTGTAGTAACTATAAGCAGGAGAAGCTAAATATAAAATCTCTATCAGAGAACTTTAGAAACTATTGTTTTTGGGCAAGCTTTCATCAGAAGAAATGATGCCTTTCTTTGATCTGTTCTTCAGTTCTTGCATCCTAAAGCGTGGTACAGTCTTACTCCTTTTTTACTCATTTGTCCTCCACACTTTTAAAGGGCTGTCACCATGTTGAGACTTTTAACTGCACCATTCTTGTAGTTTAATTATTTCCTAAGTGTTTTATCCCTTATAGTATGTGAGGTTCAAAGATGTCTCAAAACCAAAGGTCTGACAATAGTAGTTTTCATTTGGTTTCCGTATTCTAGACAATCAGTGTGAATTGACAAACATCTACACAACATAATACCAGCTGCCAGTTTTTTCTTGGCTGAGCCCTACATTTAGATGTTTATATCTGAATTGCCCACATCTGTATATTTGCCATTATATTACCATATTGCATGGTAATTTAAAAAAAAAAACAACAACAAAACAAAGCAAAAAAACCCCAACAACACAAAAAAACCCCTAAACCAAACAATATCTGGAATTTCATTAACAGGTCCGTAAGTATCCAGAGAATCTTCTGAGAATCCTACCTGAGAAAAAAAACCTTGAAATGAAAAAGTTTCCTTTGAAAAAGTAGTTGCTCAATGTTCCTAGCAAACAATGCAGTGCCTGTTAAATGGTGCTCACAAACCCTTTCAAAAACTAGGAAAGGGTCTAAAAAATCTTCCAGAAGGCAGAAACCACACAGGAAGTTAAGAGTTCATCAGAAACAAATCTTTTACCTCAAGGATTTGGGTAGGACTAATCCAAAAAAGCAGATATCTAATGATCAGCTGTTTCCTGTTTCTAGTAATAGACAAGTCATCATGCTCCAGTTCTTGGACCCCCACTGTATACCTCAAAGCAGCTTAAATATATTATGCTCACAGTGTAGCTGTAATAGTATCATCTTATTATCACTGATTCCCTTGCATAGTGGTATTGCTGAGCAGCTGTTTCACAGACAAGCCAATTTCTTTTAAGTATTGCTCCATCAGCAGCTGAAACCAGACCTACCAGCAGGTTTTGTCATGAATGTTAATGAGGAGACAAGTAGCTGTTCGGTGACATTTTCTCACTAATCTTTCGAATAAGAAAATTATAGCAAATAATTTTAATTTAACTTAAATAGATCTGAACCTGATAAAAGAGACATTTTCTCCTCATTCTCATCTTTAAAAAGTATAGTAGTAGTCTTGGTAATGGTGTTAAAAGGAAAGTGTGTAAGCGTAGCTGTCATGAACTTGAATGGATATGGATAGCCTTCAGCAGAATGTGTGAGGCATGATGCCATTTAAGGAAAGTAACCTGAATAGTGTAAGAACCAATCTGCAACTACATTGATCCATCTTACAGGGTCATCATTCCCCATGCTCCTCTTTTCACAGTCTAGGAGAACAGCGATCCATACCCATTAGGGCTGCTTAGATTTCTTACAGTCATTACCAGCAGTAGCAATGTAAATTACAGTGCAGGAAAGAAAGTTACAAAGATAATCATCCAAAACAATGCCTGCAAGAACAGCTGACATCCCAGATACCCAGTATTCCTTTTTCTTTCTTTACACAGTTTATGAAGGAATTTGGAGAAAAACAGTGGTTTAGAAACTTTCTTTGATTAGAGCTGTCAAAAATGTGCTTTGTGAAGCTGCTTACCAAGAAAGAATGAACTCTTTAATGAGATGAACTTTTGTAGCCAGGTAAAACTCTCCCATTATTACACTTGGCAAAAAGAGCACGGAAAGCAAGGGAGATGCTGGAAGTCAGAACACACTGAGGTTTAGTTGCATGATCAGTGCAAGTCTTCTTTCTGCTCTGCCTTCCTCCCATGCTTGCTGCCCAGCCTGCCACCTCAGCCAAGCCCCAGCTCATGCCTGGAGCTTCACTGATCTCCATGGGCTTCTGCAGAGGAGGGAGA
This sequence comes from Ceyx melanurus, assembly GCA_024611195.1. Taxonomy (NCBI): domain Eukaryota; kingdom Metazoa; phylum Chordata; class Aves; order Coraciiformes; family Alcedinidae; genus Ceyx; species Ceyx melanurus. Next base: position 28,336 of record JANHGL010023264.1, on the reverse strand, counting down.
GTGCAGCAGCATAGGAACCCACCTGCACACTGCTTCTGTCATGGTTGGCATGTGAAGGATGGAGTTTCAGCAAGATGTTTTTTCATGCTTTGCTTACTTTGAATGTGAAAGGGCATGGTTTTTGCAGGGAGATTTTTATTTTGAATCTTGGGTGTTTTTGGAGGGAGTAAGAGGTGTGCTTTTGCCATAGACCTGCTTGAGAGACAGGAGTTATACTTGATGGTAACTATGAAAATAACATTTATGAATCAGAGTTAAAAGATCTTTAGGAAGAAGACAGGAAAGATGTGGTGCAGGGGTATTGCCTCTGAAGTCTTCCCAGCTTGCTGTACAATAGCTCTCATTCTGTACTGGTAGCTGAGAAGTAAAAATAAACATCTGCTGCCTACACTCCCATAGTGCAATCTAGCTGCTTGTCTGAGTAGGTTCTGGTGGAAAGGAGCAGGAGTTTGTGTCTCCGTGGGCAGCTCCATTCAGTGCTGGTGAGAGCAGACAACTGGTGCAGGTGAGGTGGTTGGTGCAACACCACTCACTGTGCAGCTGTTGTTAGATGTGATTCCACTGTAACTAGCACAGTTGCTGCTACAGATGGATCAGATCACTAAGATATAAATGCTACTAGATTATCCATACTGCAGCATTTCTTTCTTGTTGCTACTGTGCATGACTTTTCAGGTATTGTTTCTGAAATACTGGGACTTAAAAAGAATGCATGGCTCAAAGATAGAGGCACTAGCGTTATGGACATCTTCTAATGTTCCTAAATATATTGGAACACTAAATTTCACTGATACTTCATAATGTTTAGTGTGGATTCTTTTTTTCTAAATATTACTGATACAGTTCCCACTCATTCACTTCTTGGTATATTTACATGAATTGGGATTTTTCCAAGTTATCCTGAAATGGTTTTGCTTCGTGTGTTTATTGTGTATGCATCACATGCACAATTTATTCTGAGGTATGTATTTACAATGAATCAATTCATTTACAAGCTTTATGAGAAAGAAACTCTTTCATTTTCTTCTAGCTGTAACCAGGGTGATTTATGCATTTGTAATGATACATCACTGAAATGTCAGCTGGATATTTCACTGATGTGCAGGTCAGTTACCTGTCATTAGCAGTAGTGATCCTGTAACAGCAATGCCTAGAGCAGGGGATTAGATGAAAAAGGAGGGAAGAGAGAGACAGAAAGAGACAGGTTAGGACCAAGCATGCTATGTCAAAAGCTATATGTTGTAACTATAATAATGTAAAGGACAGTATATAGCTTACAGAAACATTCTTAGATGGGTAAAGATGTGGAAGATAGTTTTCCTATTAGTGGAGAGCCAGACAGTGGCCACCATTGCTACTCACAGTGTGATTTGAAGATGTATCAAGAATTTTAATAAAATTAAGGCCTTAACAAGCATTAAAGCCTGAAATATATCTTCTTTAATATATTACAACTTATTAATTCATTCTTAGGTGAAATTATTTAATGTGAAATGATACCTTTTTGTGGTGTCAGGGGAGCATCCAGAAGCCATTCTCCATTTCTGAGTTAGGAAATTCATCAGCACACAGCTAAATGTCTCCTCTTGCTCTTGAAGAGCTAAACTCATAGTGAAAACATTAGACACATGTGAAGCAGGAAGGAGGTGAAAACAGCTCATTTCAGTAATGTAGGATATTTTAAGTCAATCAAATCTCAGCAAGATCATGGCCAAAAAAAAAAAAAAGACAACAGGGGGTAGTTGTTGAGTGAGTGGATACAATGTCTGCAATTAAATTTTTACTCTGATAAGAGCACCTTGACTATGCAGATACTAAAACTGTGCTGAGGAAATAAAATCTGTCATTAGCTGCTTTTTCCTTCTTCTGACATTGAAGTATTTTTACAGGGTGTGCAGCCTAAGGAAGGCATCAATTTAACCATAATAGTTGTATAGAAGTTGAATCAAAGTTTGGTAGCACCGTGGATTTACCTGGAAGACAAGGTGATCTCTGCTTGATGTGAACTAGTTTTCTGAGCATCTCAAATCTCTCGAGGGAAAAACTATGACAAGCTTTCAAAGCATAACAAGAAATGGATGCATGTGAAGGAATACAAACTAGGAAATTTACTGATTTCTCAGATCAATTAACTACTAAGTCTAAGCAAATAATGACTGCTTCTGTTTTTTTAATTCTCAAAAGCTGGGAAAAACTGCTTGAAGAGAGCACCTTCTTTCAATCACTTCACAAAGTAAGAAGCAAGATTTGAAGTTGCAGTATGTATTTCATGTCAACAAGATACTATACAGATTTAGTTTGGAATTTCAGTAAATTCTGGTATTTTGAAGGATATCAAATGAATGCTAAAGATTATTTTTAACTGAGGAATCTAATATTTGCATTTTAAAATGAGGAAATAAATTATTATAAACATTTTAGCAGTAGTATATTTTTATGGCACCTTAAAGTTCTATGAATTTGTAAAATGCTTCAGCACTGCATTTTAAGTTTTTACAAGTTTCTGATGTTAACACTTTGATCAACTTTACAAGCAAATCTCACACACTCCCAGGAAAGTAGTTTTTCCAGTGTCTGCTTGTTGTATATATCTCCATAACTTTCCTGGCACTCTTGACTAGTAAATAACATGTTAATTTAAGCTCTCATTAAATAACTTTCAAGTGGAATGTGTCTTACCTTCTCTAGTGCCTAATGAAGTTTCAGCTTCACCAGCTGAAGATGCTTCTAGGCTATGATGAGTGAATCTCAGAGTCTCAGACATCTCAGGATTATTTTTGGACTCTACCCAAACCCAGCTAGATGGAATCTGCTGCCTAGTGAGGAGAGCTACAGCTAGTGAAGAGCTACAGCTGTGAAATTAGTCTGCTTTCTAGTGCAATGCCCAGAAGCCATCTTTTTCCTGTATTTAGTCTAGATTTGAGATTCAGCTTCCTATTTTGATACCAAAGCATACATGATCTGATATTTTAAAAGGCCACTCTGCCTTTTAAAGCTGTTGATATTCAGATCCTAAAATTATGATTTATTTATTCATTCATTATTTTTTTTTAGCCGAAGTAAAGGTATACAGGCTTGATTGTGCTAATCTAGTTATGATCAATAGGGGAGGAGATTTGTTTCTTTCCACTAGATATAAATTTGGACCCGTGAAAACTCTATATTGAGTGAGGTTCATTACCTTGTCACAACCTACTTGGTTTAGTTTTGCCACATTCACTCAGAATCCAGTCATTCTTGGTGTTTCACTTTTTTGGACTCTCTTAGCTGCTAAATCAAATAAATCTTAACTACTCCCCAGTTATAAAGTACACTCAATTCCACACGTGCCATTTTTCTGTGCCACTGTGAAGGGTGAAGTGACATTTATGAAAACTCCATGGCTTAAGAACAAGTTGGAGATAGGGGAGGTGAAATGAAGAGCTGAGTGGTGCTAGTAACAGTTTTCCAAGTAGGCTAATGAGGAGTGCTCACTATTCCTGTCTCTAGGATGCTTTCTGGGATTTGTTCTTGAAATGTCATTAACAAATGGAAGTCCAACACGTTCCTCCTTAACCACTCTTCTGATGTTTTTGGCATAGCCATCATTTTTATCAATGCCAATTATTGTAAAGATTCAGTTTCATTCTGTTGGTTCTATTGATTTAAATATATTTTCTAGCAGATACATTATAGTACTACTTAAATATCAATCAGTTCATGTCCATGTCACACTCTTTACACTGAGTATAGTTACAGGTCCAAATACCAATAAATGGACTGAAACAAACCTGAATTCTCTGGAAGCTTGTGTCCAAACTGAAGTTATTTTATTGCAGTTTGGTTTTATTTTACAGCAGTCCAGCTCCAGAGACTAGATGGCCAAGCAAGTTATACTGTGACATAATTAAGATATGGATAAAGTAAAATGCCTTACAGGATAGAGATCCTTACATAACAGCTTCTCTGTTAAATAAAAATGAGATGTTAAATATCAAGTGATCATTAAGGAACTTTAAATTAAGAATTTATACAGCTCTTAGACTGGAAATTACCCTAGACAGACTTTGCTCCCCTCCACTTTTCATAGTCATGGTAGCACACTTTTTGTATAACTATGAGCATGTCTTTAGCATTTTTATCAATTTCAGTGTCAATCTCTGTATAGATGTGATCATGGGGTCAGGACCTGCCAGATTAAATCTGCATACCCTTGTATTGGTATTTCTTTTTATGCTGAGACAAAATATGAAAACAGAGACTTTGGGAACTGAAAGAGAAAAAAGGAAAAAGTTTTCAAATAGCCCTACAGTAATGCTCCTTGTGGAAGGGCAGTACTTCTGGTTTAAGGAATATGAGTGTACCTGAATTCTGTTTCTCTCTGATTTTACAAAGTTCCTGGAAAGCAAAAAAAAAATTACTGTTAGTTCAAAGTAACAACTGACCAGTTCCAACAACATAGCCAGAAAAAATAGTATTCTAACAAGGATAATATCCTGCTTAACTGTTCCCAGGGAAGACTAAAAGCATAGGGATTTATATTTTTCTGGCATCATACATTCCTCCATTCTCCTCCTTAATGTGAATTTTTTGAACAGCTTTCTTTCATATGCCCTGAAATCTATGACAATACAAAAAAAAAAATAAAATCAAAAAAATCTAGAAAAATCCCTGTTCAGTTCTTAGCCCAAGGATAAGTCTGTGCTGGACCTAAATATACACAGGCTTAATACTAGGACTTTGCATGGGGATCAATTGCATTTTCAGCTAATGGATAAAATAAAATGCAGCAATTCCAAAGCAATGTTGTGCCCACCACTTTTGAAAAACCACTTTGAAATAAAGCTCCTTATCCTCACCTTCACCTGTGCAATGCTCGTGATTGATGTAATTACATTGCTGAGAGATGTGCTTCTCTAACGTGATCTGGTTTTCTACTCATGCATCAGGAGGTCTCTTGCTAAAACTCTTCTCAGGTTTGTAGCAGAGTGCCTAGGAGGAAATGGTTTTGTTTGTCTGTTTTTAAAGAGGTGCCTCGAAGATGGGTGGTGCAGAAGAGGAATGGAAGGTTAGGGGTGAGAGAAGGACAGATGAAAACTGACTCTACTTTTACAGTGGCCTTAGTCCCATGAAAGGACAGATGAGCATTGAAAGCTGGGAGCCTGGAGAAGGCCACCTCAGGAAAGGTCTCTCAGGAGGCAATCTGCAGGGCTTTATTGCCACTGCAGTCAATGGATTTAGATTTCAAAGGTTACAGCATCTTTAAATCATCCTGAAGATAGGAGCAGGAGAAGGCAGCTGTTACCTGAGGAGTGTTTTCCAGCAGGAAGTTTTTATTTTAGTTGAGTATTAGGTAGCATGTAAATCTGCCCTTCTCCTGGCACCTGCTTTTCCTCTTCAGCTCAAAAGAGACTTTAGAGTGCAAGGAGGATCTGTAATTAAGTCTGTCAAATGCACAGCTTGAAGTTTCCCACTTTGACTAAAATTTCTAAAAGTCTTAATCTCTATAATTTACTTATTTAAAATGCTTTTTACAGATTGTTTACTTAGAAAATTGTGTTATGCAGACTGGCCATGCCCTTATTAATAACCTCAGTTGTATTTATTTATTTTTACTACTTCAATCACACCCAGGAAAGCTATAGTCCATAATTAAGCTAGGACTAGCAGTGATGTGAGAGGCTTTTCATGTAATCTCTGGAATAAAAAACAATACATTAGGGGGAAAACATGCAGACCAGTCACCATTTATGGGGATGATTTGCACACCTGTAATGCAGCCTATAGGTTACAAAAGAAGGTACCCATGGACATTCCATTGGCAGGTCTCAAACTGAGACTCAGGTGATAATATTGCTTGAGTTTGTTGTTGGTTTGTGCAGTGCTGTCCATGTCCATGTGAAATTATTCTTGAAATTCTATGTGAAGTTAATACTATGGTTGCTTGATCAGTATTTTTGGTTGTGGCTTACAGAAAATTTATTTATTTATTTTACCTGAGGAAATCTACAACAATCTTGATTTCTAAGTGTTGTACTATTATTAGATAATCTGGTAGTAAGATTATTTTCTGATGGTTATAGGGGCAAAACAAGAAATCTTTGTAATAAGTACTTTTTAATATAAAAAATATTAGCAATTATTTAATATTTTTTTTTATACACAACTTGTATACAGGGCTTCAGTGTTCCTGGGTGTGGGGTTTTTCCTTCTGTTGTTAGGGAGTTATTTTAATCTCATTTTGCTACTCAGACCTTTCATAACCTTCTGATGTGAATTTTCCTTCATTGCTATAATGAATATGTTCAGGCTGGTTACAGTTGAACTCATATTGTTCAAAAGTTGTGGATGTAAAAGTTTAGGACTGATCACCTTACTGTAATGACAATACCACCAGCCAGCTTTAAAACAACTAAACTAGTTTAGCTTGCTAAATTGGCAAAAAATGTGCTGTGGTTTCTTCAGATCAAAGGGGAGGAAAGAATAGTAAGTGAGAGCTGACAATTCAATAATCTGATCATGTGGAATGACAAGTAAGTCTTGGAAATAAGAACCAAAATATTGTCAAGAGAGTAACAAAATGAGGAGGTGGAAATTTCAAGTACAGCTCAATAACTTACTGCTTGTTTATGTTCAGCTGTGAGAGAAAAAAAATCCAAGTACCAATGCAGATTTCAGACGCCTAGGAAAGGGCCAGACCCTTCTCCTATCAATGCTTTGCCACTTAGTCTATTTAAAAGACTTTATTAGACTACCCAGTGAAACAGCACACTATCAAATTCTCTAAGAGGCCATCTATGAACAAGTGAAGCAAGTTCTGCAACAGCTAAAAGGTTTCTTCTCAGCTTCTGTTTGCAAAACATGCGTGAGTTAATGGAGTATCACATTTATATAGTGCTGGGGCATTGACCTGAAGTCTCTTCAGGAAATAGATCTGTTTTTTTCCTAGATGTACCGTGCTTTACAATGGAAACAGCCCACATTTGCTGGTAAGTTTATAGTGTTATTTGTTCATTAAATAATAAAGGTGGATCACAACCTTTTTATCACTGAATCTTTACCAGCTGTAGATTACTGGTCTGTAACCTGTTGGAAGGAATTTGCTTTCCAATTAAGTTTAATTTATTTGTGTTTTCCGACTTAATTATTGAGTAAATCAGCAGCTCAGAGTTTACAGTAATGAAACCAGTTTGTATGACTGGGAGAAAGAAAAAAATCTGGTTTTGTTTCCAAATATTTCAGTGCTGTTTGGGAAGGAATTTGGACAATAGTTTAGAAATGTCTAGAGAGTAGAGCACTTCTAAGGCCACTTCCCTTGTGAAAGCATGACAAGTTAATAAAAATTACTATTTTCTGATGCTAATGTCAATCTATCTGTCATATTTTTACTCTTGAACAGAGAACATGCATATGTATTGTAAGGCTTCCCTAATAATATTGGCATCTTTTAAGTAATATATGAAAAAAGACTGAAAACAAATTTAGCAATTAGAATTCAGTAGATAAATTAATGTGGTCTGCTACTCCATCCACTATGTATAAAAAAAAAGACAGTTATGAATTTCTTATTTATTCTCAGAATTACAGGACATTTAGAAATGTAATTTAGAATTACATTGCTAAAATGAGACTCACTACACTTTGATGAAAAGAAAATTTTTAGTCATATTTTGCATTTGTCCATATTTTAATCAAATATGTAATCATCTCTAACTATGTAGAAAGACATCACACATATGATTCACATATACAAAGGGAATATTGTCCCAAAAGGCCATCAACTGATATAATAGCTGTTAAATGAGAATGTAAATCACATGTCCCTAGACTTTTGAACAGATTTTTTGTTTTACCACTGTATAAGTTGTTGCAGCATCTCTCATTTTGGAATCATCTATGAATTTAATTAATGTGCTATTTACCCCTTCTTCCAGCTGATTAATAGATGATTCATGTGAAAAGAATACCCATTCTTTACCTGATACAAGCTCTTTAGGATATAGTACTAACATAACTAATTAAACTAATGCTGAAATTCTGCCATAACCTCCTCTCATCATTGATCTTTTCAAACAACAGTGTTCTCTTTGTATCCAATTTCTGCTGTGCAACTTGTACAGCTTTAGCTTCCCACAGCTAAAGTGGATCATTGAACACCAGTTTTTTATCAAGCAAAGCAAGCCTTTTTCTTCACACCTATTACCAAATTGCAGCAGGAATGTGACCTCCTTGCATTCAGTGTTCATAAAAATGTTTAAGGTTGGATGGCACTAAAATAGTTTCCATGAGTGCCATTACTGCATTGACTGCTCCATTTTCTTTGTCTCACTAGTAATTAAGGTACCTAGTAGATCCCTAAAACAGTAAATGACTACATGTCCTTGACTTCCTCAGATTTTCTCCAAAAGGAACAAATAAATCTAGAATTTCACTAGGTCTGGCTGGATTTTGATTTTAGCCAATAAATTCTGTCCAAAGCACCAGGTACTATTCTGTGTCAAGCTAACTATAAATGGTTAATATTAAACATCAGCATATCTTGTAGCATTTGTTAATTACAAGCATGATTTCAAAGCATGCCATTTTAAATGGGAACTATGAAAATCTTAGTTATAAGCAATACCCTTCTTGCTCTTCTGAAAGACCAAAGCTGGAAATCTATTGGAAATCATGCACGTACCAGAAGAAAGCATCGTAAAATCTCTCTCCACCCTAAATGAGAGCATTGTCTTCACTTTATAAAGAAGAAGTAGTCTTAAGAGGAGGAATAAGTAGGTACCCCTAAGCTCAAGTGCTGTTCACTATGGTTACATATGACATGAGGATAACTTTTTATATAGTAAAGTGCAAATTCATTTTGTGGCAGTTCTGGCTTTTGCTTTTCCTCTCTGTCTGTGCCATGTTATTGGTTCTCTAGGAATGTATTCTGATACCACAGGAAATGGAAAATGTCAGCTCTTGCTAAATAATGGTGTTTGAATGATAAGGATACTCTCTGATAGAAATAACTGTTCCAGTTATCATTTACTTCATGTGATTTAAATAGTTGTGACTGCATACCTAGATTGTCAACACAGCTGTATAAAACATGTAGACCAAAAAAAAAATAAATAAAAAAATAAGAGTACAGGTAAAAACAGTAGAAAAGGAGAAACTGGTCTTTGTATGTCCTCAGGAGCAGAAGTGAGACCAGGGGCAAAAGTAAAGGTGAATCTAGAATAGTTCTATGGTCAGAAATATTTGGGAAGAAACAATATAAATGACCCAAATATGGAAAAATAGATGTGTTCTGTGTCTTCAACAGGTAAAGATAATAGGAAATTTGTTTGCAAATACTACAAATACACTTAAATATCCATTCCTTAAACTGACAGCGTACACTGCATGTAATTAGTTTCTTACATTTCCATCTGACCTATGCAGGATTTTAAAGCTCTGTTGTTAGAGTACTGATGAGAATCAGGAAGACACTGTGAGCCTTTTCTCTGTGCAAGGAATACCAAGCTAAATGTTCTTCTGTTCCTTATACAGCTACTTCTTGAAGATAGCTTATTAGCAAATGATTGATTTATGCTTTGACCTTCACTGTTCAGTAACTGATCTGTTTATCTTTGCCTCTGAAATGCGTGTCTTAGAAGGTAGCCCTGCCATGATTTCAAAACATTTTAAAAGGAAACAGTGAAAACTGGTATTTGAAAATGCTGCATGTGGAATACCTTAATAGAGGTGATGGTATTGACAAAAATGCTAACAGAAATTACTGTGAATATAGCTTTATATGACCTGGAAATCTGTCTAAGATGTATGTGCGTTTTGTATATATGAACATGAATAGATAATATAATTTATTTACAGAATATTTCAGTAAAGAATGCTTGTAATTGGATGTCTCATAACTAATGTTTAGAACATCTGAATTACTCTGAAAACTCAGTGTTTCTCAGTAGTTTCAAGTTAATTTGATTTAATTTAAAGGCTTGATTTGAGAAATAACAGAAACCCCTAAAGAATGAGATATGGAGGTACTTTGGAATTTATTATTTCTATTATTGCTTGTTAATTTGCAAACGTGATCTTGCAGAGTCTTTTGCTATCCCCAAAAACAGCTTCCTGAAAAAAAATGAATACAAATCTGTGATGCCCTGAAGTGCAGCAGGTGTTGTGTCATTTCAACATCAGTTTGGGGTTCAACAGCCTTGCAGGACTGAGATTGTCAGTTTGCAGGTGTTAAAATGAAAAGACTGCGAGGCCAGCTGCACTCGGGCACTGTGAGTGTTCACGGCAGGCAGTCAAGGGCAAATCATGCTTCAACAACCTGATTGCCTTTCCAAATAAATGAGGGGCTCTGCCTATGAGAGCAGAGCCGTCGAGGTAATATACCTTGACTTTGGGAACACTTCTGACATCACCTCCCACAGTGTTCTCATTTGGTAGCTGAGAAGACCCCGGCTGCCTAATCTGACTGCTGTGTGGATAGAAAATTGTCTGGGCTGCCAGGCTCAAAGGGCAGCGATCAGTGGCTGGGTGCCCAGTGGGCAGCTGCTGAAGGGAAGGTACCTAGAGTGCCAGGAGATGAGCGCTGGGTCCCGTAGTGCTCAGCAGCAGCATCTGTGACTTCAATGGTGACACAGAACAAACTTTTTCCATGGCACAAAGTTAGGGGAAATGGCTGATGTGAGGAATGTGAACTTTGGTCCAAAGGCTTGTCAAGGCAAACCTGAATTAACTTGAGGACAGAGTCAATAGGAGCCTCGTGAAGTTCAGTGAGGTGAAGGGAAAAGCTCTGCACTTAGGAATGATGAGCCATGTACAGACTGGAAAGCAGCTACCTGAGAACTAGTCCTACTGGAAGGGACCTAGGGATCAATGTGGATACCAGGTTGAATGTGAACAATTTGCTTTTTGATTTATTGGAACGAACACATGTACTGGGATATACAAGGAGTATAGCTAGTGGGGAGAAATAACTCCCCTTAACTTTGTGCTACTGAGGCCACACCTTAAATACTCCATTTATTTTAGGCTCCCACTTCAAAAGAGGTGTGGATAAGGTCCAGTGGAAGATTACAGGATGGTCAGAGACTTACACTAGTTGTTATAGTAACTATAGTTGTTACATAACTATAGTAGTTATTACCCAGAACAACCAAAACTTCAGATATTTTGAAGATTTTAAAATAGGAGCAACCAAAAATTTGGCATATATATTAAAAAGAAAGTGGAACATTCTTAACTAAATATGTAGCAGAGCTGTATGGGCCCAGAAGACTTACCTTGGTGTAGAAAGCTGGGAAAGTTTCCCTTACTGTTGTGTTCTAGCTTCAGTGCTCTGTGCACAGTTACACCTCTTTTCTTGCTTTCCTCAGGCTTGTTAATACAGCTGTTTGGAGTGTTTTCTCCTCTGCCTTTGGCAGTTAAATCTAGTCATCCTTAGTTCAGTTCTGAGTTACTTCCCAATATCAATCTGTCCATGCTTTTTCCACTAGCATTTCAAGTGCTGGCTTCTCACTTTCTATTAATTGACATATTTATGTTGGTTGCTGTTGTTCCCAGTTCTCTCTCTCTCTCTCTCTCTCTGTCTTTTTTGAATGAGGATATCAGCCAGTTCATGTATGACTTCATCTGAGAAAATTGTCTCAACTCCCTTGATAGTCAGTAAAAAGAAATAGGAACTCTCAGGGCACGACATATTTCCTACTTTAGAATAGTTTAGGTGAATACATCTTGCATCTGCCTCCTTTTCTCTATTGAATATATGAGAAATTAAGATGAAGCCTCTCAGATGCATGTCACAGGTAACTAAAGTTATGTAAGATGATATCACAATAAGTCAGTGATCACAGACAGAAAGAACAATGCTGTCACTACCCCGTGTTAATTGGACCTATTCCTTATTCATGTTTTAAGAACTTGTCATATCCCTCCATGTTCATATTCCTTTACTTAAATTTCTGTGCTGGCTTTTTCATTTCCTTATATTTTTAAGGTTTTTATTTATAGACACAGTGTATGAAAACAATCCTCCCCTCCTTCTTGTGCAGCATCTTGTGTGTGCATGTGTCAAAAGGTTTCATCTACTGAAATAGCTTTTCACCCTCAAAACAAAAGAACCAAAGGATGACAGTACTGGATTTCTCACTGCTGGATTTGCAGATAGAGATTTCACCCAACAG
>JANHGL010023263.1:0-14539 GCA_024611195.1 Ceyx melanurus | reverse complement strand
TTGCGGCCCTCCAGTAGTCTAGGAACCTTTCTAGAAGTTGGCAGATGTGCACTAACTGACTGATCCTTTCTTCAAGATGTCCTTGAGTACTGACCTTGTGCCATCTGCATGCACTGCATACAGTACTGAGGTGGGACTGCAGCAAATTGTCTAACAAGAAAGGCTACAGCTCCAGGCTTTTGAGAAACTCCTAAGCATTTAATTATCTTCATTCTCATTAGCCTGGCAACAACCTCTCTTACTGCACGCGTGCTATTTGACACACAACTTTGGTGCAACTCTAAATTTCTTCTTCATTTCAAGTTAGCATTTCCCAGAAGCTACACATCAAAAAATCTCCCAGGATGGACACTTGCATATTTTTTGCAGTAATTTGTTGTCCTCATTAATCTTGATCACGTTAGAAGTTCATTTCCATTTGGTGCAAGAGGTGTAAATACTTCAAACCAACTGGAAGGGTTTCAATGCCAGATGCAGTCTAACAGTTGTGGAGTAGAGCAGAAATACTGCAAGGCCAGAGCCATTCAGAAGACAGATCTTTCTAGAAGGTAGGCTATCTAAAAACTGCTGAGGCTCATGGTACTAAAAGGAAATAATTGTGTGCAGTTTTCTCTATTTCCAATCCTGTATTTTCATGAAATACAGCAGTATAGGAATATTGAATGTCCTGTAGTACTATTAGCAGGAGTTTCTAATTATCAGATGACCTTAAATCTATTTCTGGACAGGGTAAACATTCTTTTACTATGAACAAGTTCACATTTAATTAGTTTATTGCATGTGTTCACTTGATTTTTCTGTATAATTAATCCTCTACTTATTTTTTTTTTCATATCAGCACATTTCAGTGTTAAGCTACTATTTATAATGACTCTGAATTATGCCTTGACTTTGTTTATATGTGCACTTAGGATTCAAAAATAATATTATGGTCATTTCCACTTTTTTTTTTTTCCTAATTTCTGGCACAACTCCAAAATAACAATTTATATAACACTAAATAAATTACATGTTTTGGACTTAGGTAAATGATACTAAGGAAATACAATTATGTATACTAAGCATCCATTTGCTCACATAAAAAAAACATTACATCATTTGTCACCTCTTCCAGAGAAAAATCCTGGCCTTACTTCAAGCCAGTGGCAGATTTCAGTGTGTGCAGAATTAGCAGTTTCTGAGGGGCAGTTCATCTCCTGCACAAAAGTGATGCTGAAGGTCATGTTTGGAATGTCTTAGCACAGCTGTAAATCACTTGGATTTGGTAGGTAAATCCTTTATAAAGTTAATAGGACAAGGCCTAGCATTTTGCATTGTCAAATTCAGTGTGAGCATTTCCACATCACAACAAAATAATACAGAATATTCTCTAATTCTCTAATACAGAAGTAGCTCTGCTTTGCTTTTTCTTTGGTTGTTTTTTTTAAAGACAGCAGGGCAAGTATGTAAAAAGGGGTGAACAGGAATTCTGTGGCATGGTCAAGTGGAAAAGAGAGACAAAATATATCTGGCTGAATTATTAGTATTAGAAAAATTTATAGTGAGCTGTCATCTAAGAAGTATCATTTATATTTACCTGAATTCATGTTCTTGCTTACACCAAACACAAGATAAGCACCAGTTATCCTTAATGCCACATTGACAAAACCTCTCTTGCATACCACCAGTGAAGCCTGTGGTGCATCAGTGATCAGTTCCTTTTGTCATTCTGAAACACTCTTCCCATTCTGAGAGCAGATAATTTACATTTATAAAAGCTAAAATCTCTGAGGTTTGAATAGGCTTAGATCTGCTCATCCCAGATGTCATCTTTACTGAGATAGCTTTTGTGATTCTGAATCATAAATCACAGTCTTGTTTAAAGTAGACCTGCTATTTTGGGAGAAAACAAGAACACTCTGGCTGACATGCTAATAGATGGGTTTACACCTTGGCTCCTTTGTCCACTATTTAAGTTAAGGCAACTCACACTGAGATTTCTTGTTGTTGTTGTTCTCAGCAGGTTATAAACAGACCCAGAATGAATGTGAATGCTAAAAAGAAACCACTTTTACCACTCTAGGTTTGAAATGCAAAAGTAAACACATGGAATTTACATTCTAGCAAATCTTCACCAGTTTTCTTAGCATTGAAAGTGTTCTGAAAAGCAGAACTCTGACAGCAAATGCATGACATTAATAAACTCAAGCCATAAGTAGTTTTGTAGTACATGTAAAAAAAGCCATCACACACACCAGCCAACAGCAAGCTGTGTGCTTAGTCTCACTGCCATTTAGAGCCTCAGTTCCTGTCCTGATGCAGTGTAAACTGGAGAAGTGAGCAAACACATTCAAAAGCACAGGAAAAAGGAATTTTTTGCCTTGCCTGAGTAATCCCTGGTGGCTGCTAGAACCCAATGGACAATTAGTCTTGTCACAAGCAGAGAGGAGAAGACCTCCTTTGAAGCTTATCAAGATGGTTCACTTCTCTGCATGCTGATGCACCAAGAAGACAACAGATTACGTGCAGATCTACTATGGAAGATGAAGGCAAAGACATCATCGTCCTCCTGGGGAGTTCTGCCTGCTGTGGATCACTTGGGTGGTCTGATTTCAATGCCTTAGCCTTCCTGATCCTGCCTCCCCCTGCTCCAAATTCTCACCTTGGCACATCACCTTTGAAAATTCCTGGTCTTCCTTTCCTTGGGGAGGATGACCCCAGCTGCAACAAAGGCAAGCAGTGTTTTCCTCCTCTTAGAACAAACTGTAGTTAGATACCTAAAGAAAAAAAGGAGGGTTTATACATTACAGGGATAAGGAGGGTGAGATACATGTATTATTTCTTTATTAGTTTTTACATTCCCTACTAGATTTACCAGAGTTTCACTGTCACTAACACTAATTTCACTAAATGTTCTTCCAGTGCAAAGCTAGATGACAAGCAACTTATTTACAGTAATTCACTGATCTCTATTACAGTGTCAGATGCTGCTGAAATGATAAGCAACAAAGACTTGACCAGAATGATTCAGATCTGATATTTTAATTCCAAATACTGCATCTCCAAACCTTTGAGCCTTATCGTGGCATACATTCTTGATCCCTTAAAGAAAATGTTGATTGTCTCATCCCACTATAGATGATGGAGTGAGCAATTCAAATTCTCTGCTGAGTTGTTCCAAGTCATTTGGCCTTGGGCCAGAAATGACAGCAACCCTTTGATTTGCACATCCCTTTACCTGGCTGACAGGAGAGTTTTAGAAACCTCCAGAGACAACTTTCTTTAGCACCCAAGCAGCCACAACAAGGCAAAGGATATCTCCACTCCACCAGGGAATAGCTGAAGCTAATGCACAGTGCCTTGTGTTTGCCCTAGTTCCCTGTGAGAAGAGAGCAGCACCTACCTCTCTGCATCCTCCTTCCAGGTAGTTGTAGAGAGCAACTTGAAGCTTTGTAGCCAATAACTGAAAAGAAACAGAGCTGCTTATATTTTATTATTCAAGTATAATAAAGTGAGTTCATTGCTGTTTAAGCTTTGTCATTGTCAACCTTAAACAACAGCATAAATGGTACGGAATTTTCTAAGAACTGAATTTTCATAAAATTCTGAAGCTGCTCATTCCCAAGGAAATCTGAATAGTTTTTGGCATGGTTTGCTGATTGAAGTTTTGGTTTGTTTTTTTTTTAAGAAGTGGTAATTAAAATGTTTGAACTAAATCAATAGTCCTACTTGATGATTGAGAAGTTAATTTTAGTATGCAAAAATCACAAAGAAAATTGATAACATCTAAGGTAGCTTTTTCACTAAGAATTAGAAAAAATTATATGGATAGTGTAATACTCTTAAAAAGAAAAAAAATATTTATTTTCAAATTTTTCCCCAATGAAAAAAGTTATTTTTCAAAATACAGGGCTTTTATTCATTGTGAAAAAAATTTCTGTGTGAATTTTTGACAGATTATAGTCACTTTTTAAAATAGAATCCTTCACAATGCTCTCTTTTATGAGTGGAAAAATAAGAAAAATCACATATTTGTCAGAAAGCTTAATTTTGAATTATTATATATCAAACCTCATCACAGAAAATGTTTTTGCTCCATCTAAACTGAGGGTTTTCTTTCAGAGCCTTTATGGTGTTTAGGGGCTTCTTACAGGTACCCATAATTAGAAGCTCTATATTATGATGTCAGCTTGATAGAACTCTACATATATTATGATTTCCAGGCTCTGCAATAGCTTGTGGGTTTTTTGTTCTTATTTGTTTATTGTTTGTTTATTTATTTGTTTATTTTCTTTTTTTAATTATTTATTTTATTTATTTTTATTTATTTTTTATCTTTTTAGGAACCTGTCAGCAGCACCAGAAAATACAGAAAAATAGTATCTGTGGGCCAGCATCAAACTGGCTAAGAGTCATTATGAGAAGACCAAAGACTGTACAGAAAATTGCTAACAATGCTTCTCATGTCAAGAAGGTGCTAGAAAAGCACCTTGTTGAAGTGAGATTTCTGATTCAAAGAACAGGGTCACTCTAAGCATTTATTAAAATATTGCAGCAGAAATGCTCTGCATCTTTTTTTTCTCTGCAGATAAGGTAATGCTACAGTCATCTGAGAGATCTAATCCACTGGCTGGTTAGCTTGCTCTTTTAAACAGGGAGAAGGATGGTCACTCCTTTCCATCACTCCCGGAAAAACCAAGGCAAGGTGATGGTTAAGGCTTTACAATAAATATGACAAACATACATATATAGTGATGACTGCTTTCCTGAAATGAGCCCATATTTTTAAGAAATATGACAAGCTAAAATTCTCTTTGACACATACAATAATAACATAAGATATAAAGATAAATTATCTTTCCTGCAGTATGCAATATATCTCAAAGTGCAGTAAATTTCAATAAATTGCAACCTATCTGTACACATTCTTTTTTTTCCAGCATGTGATGAAATGTTATATTTTTTCCAACTGGTTTCCATTTTCTCTAGGTTGCTACC
This sequence comes from Ceyx melanurus, assembly GCA_024611195.1. Classification (NCBI taxonomy): domain Eukaryota; kingdom Metazoa; phylum Chordata; class Aves; order Coraciiformes; family Alcedinidae; genus Ceyx; species Ceyx melanurus. Next base: position 9,562 of record JANHGL010023263.1, on the reverse strand, counting down.
AATAAATTGATTAAATAAACATCTATGCTGTAAATAAAATATTGCTACTGTATTCACTGCTGATTTGTGATGGAAAATAATTTGTTCTACCTCCATTTCCCCACCCCAGATAAGTATACAATACAATAGTAGGATGCCAGTATAAAATCAGAGGAGCAGATTTTATACAGTTTTCAGTGTAATCTCAGATCTAAAATACACTTTTTGCTTTACACAGGTTTTGGATAACTGAATTAATTGTATTAGTTAAATATGAACAATGTTATTTAAACATGACCTCTCTTCATGAGCTGTAAACAAAAAGCTTGTTTAACATTAACCTAAACAATAACAGCATGTTGCACTTACTGTGTAAGGCCACCTTTAATGTTTATATAGCATCTAACATAATGAGGCTCTAATCCTGACTGGAGCCTCCAAATGCTACTCAACAGAGAAAAAAAAAAAAAAGGAATAATGACTATATTAATTTTCTTTTTAGTAATCCATGGACCCACTTATTCAGCCAGAACAGCTGGCATTCTTACTTCACTTATCAGCAAAAACTGAACAAGCAGATTGTTCTAATGAGATCTCATGATATTAAAAGAACATTAAAGTTATGACAGTTACTGTTAGGGGTATGCTGTAGAATAAAACATTTCAAAACCAAATGATGAACTAAACAATGTAAGATTACAGCATAAAGTACTGCCTGTGACACATCCATCAAGTGATAGTTCTACTCTGAGGCTGGGAGTGATTCTGACATTAAAGCACCTTAGGTAACTGAAAACTCCACAGCTTTTGTCATCTCCTCTTCCAGGCACTAAGGTTATGGATGACTTGCCTTCACAAGACCAAGACAAGTTCTCCTTGCTTCTGCTGCTGGTGTGTGAACAGCCAGCATCATTATACCACACACAGGCTTGGTAAATCACCATACAATATTCTATTTAATAGTCCAGTTGTTATTTCATCACAGAATAAAAATATTACAGCTCCCATTGTTGCTTCTGTTCTGTGGATTTTATTTTATGTATTAGTATAAAATTGGGTTTTATATAGTAAATGCTACTGTTCTTGAGTTGCTAATCATACTGATCAGATGATGGGAGATTTAATGTCAAATACTCATCTCCATACATTTCTGTCTGATTTCTCATTGGTGTTTTTTCAGAAGCCCCTTTGCAGGCCTGCTTTTCCTCACATTTTTAATGGGAAGGTTTTTGCAGCCACAGTTCCTCTCTGTGTTAAAAAGCCTGGGAGGTAGCTGCCTTCAGACAGTGAACAGATGGTTTCATGACAGCCTGCATTTTTTTTCTGCTTTTCCTAACTGGTCATCAAAGGCCAAGCAATGCCCAAATGGAACATTACTGTTAATGCAACCTAAATATTTCAAGGGGAGTAAACAAGATGGTGTTGGATACTAAATCAATACTGCTTTGCCCATGGTCAAGTGTCTCCACTGTTCCCCAGAGACACCATATGACTCACAGGAGTGTCTGTTCAGTGTGGCCTGGACTAATTGGAATCTCCAGAAAGATGATCATTTTATGGTTTATGTATCAACCCAGAGAAACAGAAAATTAGAAGTGCTGTAAGGGGAAAAAAGAAGTATTTTGATGAACAATACTTTCTCCCCATGACCTCAAACATACTTCACAGTATAGTGTCCCCAGCATCTACAATTAAGCATCTTCATCCTTCTTCTAATAATGAATTAGACTGAAGGTAATGATTTAACCATATGCCAGGGTAATGGGGAGGCACCAATTTTTTGGGGGGGCAGGCTGCTGATTTCTGGATTTGTCACAGTAATGTTTCCAGAAATCTCCTTTCAAGCCCAGAGATTGAGAATGCATTTCTTATTAAGTTTAGGGCTTCAGCCACGTGACAAAAGGAGTTAACATTTTAACAAACACCCTAAATCCTCCATCCTATAGAAATTTTTTCTCTGCAGTGATAGAAATATCTTGTGTTTCTACTGGTCTGGCTACTCCATTACAACTCATTTTATATTCACCTTACAGAACTATATTATGTTTACAATCAGTACATTTATAATCATATATCTATCATATAATCCTTGCTGAACCATGACTGAAAATGAAATCAGTACTTTTTTTAACTTAAACTGTAGAATGTCTGTAGTAACAGCTAAGAATCAACTTTCTCAAAAGAACCTTAGATCTACAGGAGCCACGAAAGCTCCAGATCACCTGATGCCTCATTTCCAGTATAATCTGTACTTTTTAATATAATCCTGGGTCTTACCTTTGTCATGCCCAAGAGCACAGGTGGCTACCAGATCTGGGGAGAAGCACTGCAGTAGGTATCCTGAGACACAGCAGTACACTGAAAAAAATATAGAATGTCAGTATTTTCTGCCACTAGATACATATAATAATTCAGCAACTTGAAAGGATTCTGACTGTACACACTTTACAGGTAGGAAAGAATGCTGGCAAATACTGCAATTCTGCAATTTTTGTGTTAAGTAAGAGCATGCCCTTAGCTTTACAATCTAGAGATGGTCAGGGTATTAGAGCTTTACTTTAATATTGTGTCAAAAAATGAATAGGGTATAGTTTCTTTTTTAAATCATTGTGAGCAAAACAGCTGTAAAAAAATCTCTTTCCTCCTTTCAGCTTGACTGGAAGCTTTGGCCATATAAAACCAGAAAATTCTCCCTTAGAACCATAGAATCATTCAGGTTGGAAAAGCTCCTTGGGATCATCAAGTACAACTAGCCATACTTATAAAGTTCACCCCTAAACCATGTCCCTTATAACTAAACGACCAAAGGGTGCCACACCCAGGGATGGGGACTCAACCCCTCCCTAATGCCCAGTCTGCCCCTCCCCTGCAGCAGCTGGAATCCATGCCCTCTGCTTCTGTCACTAATGACCTGTGAGAAGAGACCAGCACCAGCCTCTCTACAATGCCCTTTCAGGTAGTTGCAGACAGTGATGAGGGCTCCCCTCAGCCTCCTCTTCCTCACACTAAACAGTCCCAGCTCCTTCAATTACTCTTCCTAAGATCTGTTCTCTGGACTTTTCCCCAGCTCTGTTACCCCCTCTGCACTGGCTCCAGCACCTCCAGATCTCTCTTGCATTGAGGTGCCCAGAACTGCTGCAGCCCCCACCGAGACACACACAGTCCCAGCCGACCGCACTGTGCTCTGTGGCGGGAACTTTCCCGCCCTCCCTGAGGCTTCTCCCCGCCCGGGGGCTGATCAGCAGTGGGTGGCGCCGGCCCTGCCCAGGCTCCCTCAGCAGCCCAACCACCAAATGGCGGCCCTGGCACACAGAGAAATATTTATATAAAATACTTCCTATGTTGTGAAGTTTAACTCACACATGTAAACAAAATTTGCTAAATTCTCCTAAACTGTGCAGCTAGTCTCACTAAAAAAAAAGGCAAGCTACATATCAAAATGAAGTTATACACATAAGCAAAGCTTTTCAGGATTGGAATTTCCAACTTGTACAGCTCTTTTCATTTGCAGCACCAACAAATTAATAGATACTTCTTTAGATGGCTTCTCTAGCCCTTATCTGAAATCCAATGGCCAGCACAGAATTTCATGGCCAGAACAGAATCAATCAATGGAGAAGACACAGAAAAGTCCTGTTAACATTCTTGTTTTTTTTGAAGGACAGATTTTATCATAGAAATTCTGTTCAGATGGCTGCATGACATCTATTCCCTGGTCTCACCCAAGGCAGAAGCTGATTACTAATGCTCTCTGAACCTTGCTTCATGATCATTAATTTGATACAGCACTCCTCTGAGTTCTATTCCAATTCAAAACTTTTACTAGGGAAGTTTGTGCTCAGTGAAGTGAGGATCATAGTTAATTTTAGATTATTTATATCTTATCCAGTGAGAAACATGTTAATAGCATTAGATTGATTCAGTCATGATTTTTTTTATTTTCCAAAAGCAGATTCTGTTTCATTTTGAAGAGACTTAATAAAAATTAGACTGACACATTTATACAAGCAGCATTGAATGTCACAGCATCCCTGATTAAACATTTAGGGTGGCATGTCAAATTCTTGGCAAAGTCTAGCATCGCTCCAATTTTCCAGAAGGGACTGGCATATACATAATGTCACCATTTATCACAAAGCTGTTGAGCTGCATTTTAAATGAAGAATTTTTTTACTGTGGTCATTATACACTGTGTATATTTACACAGTGTTTAGATAAAGACGCAATTTTAAGGTGAATCATAAATTGACCAATTGACAAAAGTTTAAGCCCTAGAGTTCTACTTAGCATTAAATTTTAGTGTGCTAATAGTATAAAACCAAGATCTCAGAAACAGACAACTTATCATTTATAGATCCAGGAACTAATGATAAAAATGTCTTTCATGCATTTTTCTTTATGACTATATCAGACAAAATAATGACAACCAGAGTAGAAGTAGTGTAATTTCTCCCATTCAACCCTTGATGTCTTCATTTGCTTGAATGTTTTGCTAGCAGAGCATGGATATTTCTGTTAATGTAGAACAGTCTTAGGCATATTTATCATGAATATGCAGCATGTCCACAGAAGGGCAATGAAGCTGATGAAGGGTCTAGAGAACAACTTGTATAAGGAGCTGCTGAGGGAACTGAGGTTGTTTAGCCTGGAGCAAAGGAGGCTCAGGGGAGATGTTATCACTCTCTACAACTATCTGAAAGGAGACTGTAGTGAGGTGGGGGTCAGTGTGTTACCCCATGTAGCAAGTAGTAGAACAAGAGAAAATGGCCTCAAGTTGTGCCAGGGGAGGTTTAGATTGGATATGAAGAAAAATTTATTCACAGGAAGGTATGTAAAGCACTGGAACAGGCTGCCTAGGGAAGTGTTGGTGTCACCATCCCTGAAGGTGTTTAAAGGACATGTACAAGTGGTGCTTAGGGACATGGTTTGGTGACCTAGCACTGCTGGGTTAACAGTTAGACTCAAAGTCCTTGAAGGTCTCTTCCAAATAGAATGATTCTATTAATAGACTTCACAGATGAGTTTCAATCATCTCACATTTCATTTTCATTTTGGGAATATACTTACATGAACTAATAAGGGAAGACTTATATGAACCTAAAGAAGAAACTGAAATAATATTTGAAACTCAGTTAAAGCAATATCTATCCTGTGGACTTCATTAGGTTCCAAAGCCAATCCTTCAGCTATTGATGCAGGAACTGATCTCCTCAGAAAAGCCTCCTATTCATTTTCCTCATGCTACCCTCTGTCACCTTTGTTCCTTTTCTTCTAAAATGCATGGGGTTTGTATCACCCAGAAATGTGCAGTGCCAAGCCAAGACTCTGGTAAGATGCATTTATTCCACTGCTAACCATAATCACATTGGTGCCAGTCTTCATAGACTCAATTGGCCTTGTGGCCAGAGTTTCTGTATCTAGAAGTCTGTAGGTTATGAGTTTCAGGACAAGATTAAGGCAGATATGTTTAGAGTTGGCCATCCAAGAAGAGAAGGGAAATAAAGACAAATAATGAAAAAAAAGAATACACAAGCCTTTTGCTAAATTAAATGGTCAAACAGCTGAAGTGGTAATACTGACCATCCATAGAGCTGGTCCTCTCTAGCTAGGGATGCCCACTGCATATGCTAACCCTAGGATACTAATACCACCTGGTTTGTCTCTTTGCATCACAGGTGTTTCCCTGTTTGTCTCTAAAGTTGACGTTGGTAACCTGTCCCACCTGGTTGCAGAGTCTCCTCACTTAATGAGCTATTGCTGTGCTTCCTGCGAGTCAGATCTTCAGGGAGCATGAAAGAAGACACAGATTATCTGGGGTTAAGGGATCTCATTGAAAATAGTGGAACAAAAATTCTTAAAGAATGCAGGTTAAACGTTAAGCAAACCCACACAAGTGTTTCACCTGAAAATTCTGATGTCTGTTCAGCAATAGACTTATATAATTTAATTTTCAAGGTTAAAACTAACAGCAATATTTAGAATTGCCTGAGAAAGGAAAACCTCACATTTCGCCATGCTCTAAAGTCACATTTTCAAATTTGATATTTAAGAGATGAACTTCCTTTCAAGCAAACTGAAAACAGACCTTTTACTTTCTAAACAATGTTTTACTACCATTCTCCAGGAAAACTCTATTGTTAAAAGTAAACAACTATTCTTATCAGTTATTTCATCCTGATTGTAATTTCCATCCCCACATAACATAATTTTATGATATAGTATGAACAGAGGAATGAGGCTCTCTGGTGCAATACACCAGACAAAGAAATGATGGCTAATGCAGTTGTTCCACCATATAAATATTTCCAGTAATTTATCCATCAAAAGTAAAAAACATTTTATTACATTGCTGTACAGTTGCTGCAGGAATATTTTATCCATCAGCAATGACATGCACAATGATGGTCTACTGAAGTTAAATACTATACAAAAGGAAATAATTCATAGCAGAAAGTTCATGAATTTTCATGTTCTCTTTTAAAAGGACTGCAGTAAGAAAAAAATCCCAAAACGTAAAAAAAATCTATGCTATGAAGTAATTCATTTTTCAGCATTATTCATTCAGTTTACTCTAGAATGAATAGTGATGCTTTGCAGAGCACACCACATCTAAGACTAGTCATTTCAAGGGTGAAGATGGGAATGATTTCATTTATTAGATTTCTGCTGCTTCCTTAATATCTCTTCTGGTAGGAAGGATCATTTAGGCTGTTTCAGATCAGGGCTTTTTAGTCTTAGTCTTCATTACTGATGAAAATCTAGAGACCAACACCATATTCATTTAATATACCATAGAATAATTCATGCCTGAAAGAATAAAAGGGAAAAAAATAATCAACCCACCCTACTAAAAAGGGACATTTCTCTGTCATTTTTTTTGGTAGCTGATGTACAAGGTTTTGTAAATCATTAAATCCAAAATAGCTGAAGCTGTAAAATTAATGTAGCAGGTCAGGGGAAACAACCATAACAGACAGGGTCAGAGAATCTGAACCCATGTTACCAGTTCAGTCAGTTTTGTGTCACATCACTTACTCTTCATTTCAGTGTGCTTCCTTACCAGTACCACTGATAAGAAATACTACCCTCCACAAGCTTGCAGAGACCTCTGCTGCAGAAACAGAAGGATTAGAAGTTATGGAAACAAAAGGGTAAGGCATTTTCCTGAAGCAAGTATTTTTAGAAAGGCTGCCTAAGAAGAGGATATAATGGGATGACTGTTTATATCACAGGAAGCAAGAAGAACAGCAATTAAAACCACACCAGTAACGTGCAGCAAGACAAGAGAAAGGACCAGGGGCAGTTATTAGTTTAGACATGTGAGGAGAGATCCTTTATTAAAAACATGGCAAAGAGCTTGAGTTTGATTCTGCAAGAGATATGAAGGGAAAAAAAGCCAACAGAGTTGAACAGAAGGAGATAAGTGTGGGAGAAGATGACATATCAAGTATTCAAAGGGACAAATTGTCCACAAGGATATGAACAGAAGAGAGGAAAGGATGGATGTTGATGATGAAATGGAAAGAAGGCTTAGTGAGCTGCAAAAGAGAATAGAGAGGAGTCAAAACTGACACTGAGTGGATTAGCCAGAACAAAGAAAACAATGAAGCTCATGAATAAAAACCACCAGTGATTGATCTAGTCCTACTGTACACCTTTTGTCATCTTTGCACCACAACATCAGAACTGCAGCTGGATTACTTTCAAATGCAAAACTGTTACCATTGATTTATTGAATTTGCACTGGCATGTATTGAAAAAGGTGCTGCTCACACTGGCTTTAAAGCACTTCAGAGAACAGAAACTGAAACATTTTCTGTAAGAGCAACTAAGGACTGATATATGCAATAAAATTTTTATGGGAGTACCTCCATCTCACTGGCACAAAACCAGTATTTAATATATTCATTTCTCCAAACTTGCAGAATATTTATCTACAAACCTCAGAACCAAATACAAATATTTGTTGAGCAGTCTTCTCATGTATCTCTTTCTGGGATTCATTGATTTTGTTTGGAATGCATTGCCTGGGTCTTAAAACTAATATGGGATGAAAGGAAAATGTCATCCTAAAGGTCAAATGTCCGAGCTAAAAAGAAAATTTTTAGAGATAGGAACTGAAACCAGACATATTAAAAAAAAACCACAACCCATCACATTATTTGTTTTTTAGCTGATGTCATTTGTCTAGTGTCCAGCCCAGCTCTAAACCTTGACAGATTTATCAGCTACTACATACTATAAAGAAAACTTGGTCAAATTTACAGTGATCTTCAGCAGATATTAAAAAAAAAAAAATTGATTAAAATTATCAGAAGAAACCCCACCAGATTTCTTTAGTATATGAAAGTATAAACCCATTTACTTGGAAAACTACTAACCTATTTTGGAAACAAGATTAAAGAATTAACACTGCATTCTGCAAACAGTTTCCATTTATATTTCCAGGAGGCATCCAGCAGTTCCTAAATCTGAACATTCAAATAAGACTGAAGTGATATATATAAGTACACATCCAGAGTATATAATCTACACAGTGATTTATTTCAACCCAAGTTTCCCCTTTTGAAGTAATATGTTAAGACTTCTTCATGAGGTGTCTGAAATAAGATTCTCTCATTCACAGATGCACAAACTGAACCTGAACCTCTAGAAAATACAGCAAAAAAAAAAAAGCACCTCTACAGATTTTTTGTTTCTATACCCTTATTTCAGTATATAATTTCAATATAATTTCTTTTTTTTCTAGCTTTTGGGTGTGCAGGGAAAGTCCTGAGGATTTCATAGCTTCACTTAAGCATAGCAAGGTTATTTCCAGAAAGGTCTAAGTTTCTGAGTTTTCAAAAGTCTGTTCTCATACACAGATAAAGAGACACCTTGTATATGGCTACTATTTAATTTTAAGCAAGTAAGACAAGGAAGCCTTTGGGTTCAGAGCAACACCTTGGCATTTTCATACCAATATTCAAGGCAGGCAGCATTCTAAGTGATTCAAAGACTTAAAGGAGTCTTACTGGTCTCCATGGTTATTCACTGTGCACAAGAAAAATGGCATTAAGTAGATAAGGACACAAGGTAGACTTTAATACTGAATAATAAATGATCCCTGCAATTTTTTTAACATTTAATAAATTATATAGATCCTTATTAAATGTTAAAGCATGATTAAAAAGGAAAAATCTGGAGGTTTTACACTCCTCTTGAAAGTAAATCTCTAAGCATACCTGATGGACATGTCCTTTAACAGCTTCTGTCCTATCAGACTCATGTAATTGACATACATCTTCACCTTTAAATTAAACCAGTTTTATTCTGTAGTGTAAAAGCTCCAAGTCTTCTGTCAATATCTCTCTCCACATAAAACCAGTGAAGTTAAGACCCTTCCTATCTGGTTAGCAGCTACTACATAGTGACAGCTCTTTTCTTGAAGGTAGAAAGTCAAACTAGAAATGTTTAGTTTCATTTTGGTGTATATCTTAACTACATCTGTGTGCCATATACATACACAGGTGTATGTGTACACACCAACACATGTTCATGCAAATATATATATATTTGGGGAATATATATATATATACACACA
>JANHGL010023262.1:0-100143 GCA_024611195.1 Ceyx melanurus | reverse complement strand
ATGAGGGCTAAGTGTCAAGAGGAAAGTGACAGCCTCTTCTCACTTGTGCCCTGTGATAAGACAAGGGGGAATGGTTATAAGCTAGAACACAAGAGGTTCCACCTTAACATGAGGAAGAACTCCTTTACAGTGAGGGTCACAGAGCACTGGAATGGGTTTCCCAGAGGGGTTGTGGAGTCTCCTTCTCTGGAGATTTTCAAGACTTGCCTGGATGCGTTCCTCTGTGACCTGTGTTAGATTATTCTTAGAGGATATGATCCTGCCTGGCAGGGGGGTTGAACTCGAAGATCTCAAAGGTCCCTTTCAACCCCTAATACTCTGTGATTCTGTGATTAGCTAATCTTTATTAAAGATTAAATAATTCTCATTAAAAATAACCAACATTCAGTGTTAAGCATGAGGTTGATTGGAAGGATTCAGCACCTCCTTACCTCTAATCACAGACCATTCCTTCATGGGCATCATGTTTCTTTTGTACCATTTGTCTCATTGAGCCTCCTCTCAGTACTGTCACACCACTTATGAGATCACAACTCTGAAATACCTCTCAAGTCCGTATGATCTTAAAACACAGATTTTCATAATGAAGGCAAAAAAAATTCCTTCAGAAACCCATCATGATATACTATGTTAGTCCTTCTCCAAGGCAGCACTTCTGCCTCACTCCCTAACCATGAACATCAAATTCACAGCATCATATATTTGCAAACAGTTGATTAACAGTATTCCCGTCTCTGAGCAAACATGATTACAGCAGTCTTCCATTTATCTCACTGGGTGAAAAATGGTTTCAAGGCACTGTTCAGATGGCCATCAGGGAATATGATATTATATATATGATGTTCACCCAAATTACATTACATGGACAGTCTCTGATCCTGAAGGATGATATGGCATGTGTGTACAGCAAGAAAAAATGACTTTCCTAAATTCTTTAGAGTGAAATTTTGTGTTGTGTTGAGTGAAATGTTGTCAAAGCCATTCAAGGGATATAGCAAGACTTAGCTCCCTACTTGATCTGTTTTGGGCAGGTTTGCTAAAACAGTGCTCTGTGATTTCTAGCTCATGCTTGCATTGCATGAACAGAGTCTACTCTAAACAACCAGCTTATTCATCTTTTCCTCCTGGAAAGCACTCTGTAGGTATTTGAGTGTCTTATCTCTACACAATTTATCATTAAAATGCAGTATTCCACAATCATGCCAGCAGTAAGTGAAATTATGATATACAGCCATTGAAAAGACTCAGAGCTCCATCTTACTACTTTGGGTGGGAATTAATTCAAAGAATGTAAGCAATCAACGTGGTATTGTTCTAATAAATACTCAGAATGACAACCATAAGTCATTGGCCAATGTAAGAAAAGCAAATGGCCATACAAATTTTCTGTGGTAAGCTCTCTCAGTGCTTAACATATCCCTAGAGGCTACTGTTGTCATTACTTCACATTCCAGTTATTTTGAGCTTTTCCACTTCTATAGCTTCTTCACTAAAACCCTGTGAACCCATCTACCCACTGGACAAATTAAAGCATGGTCTAGTGGATAGTTACACTGCATAATACAATATGGGAGAACCATCGTGGTTTTTCTCCTTTTAAAGTACAGGTATTTTGCAGATGAGTATTCCTGGTTGCATAGGATTTGCACTAAGCATTTTTCCAGTCTCTTTTGTATCAGTGATATCTGGCTAATTAATTCTCCTGTCTTTGAAAAAGAACTTAGCAATCATCTTAATTTTTCACTATCTGTGGCAGCAACATTAAGATTTGTAGAAAACTGAAAACAAAATGCCATAGAGATGACTTCTAAGGTATTCCCAAAACCTGGGAACAGCAGTAACACTGAGAAATAAAATAGTCAGTTTAAAATACTGAAAATCTGAAGTTGTTTTTCAAAGGTATATCCATTAATACTAATTGAATACAAATGATAGTCTTGAAGTTTAAACATTAGTGTGAAACTTGAGAGACTTGGAGGAATATCTACAAATAGCATGTTGAATAGAAGAAATCCAACCCACCTGTAACACAGAAGAAAAAAAAGACCTCAGATGGGCCTCTATCCCAGCTTTTTATAAAGGTTTCATACGGTAAGTGAGAATTTCACAATAATTCACAAAAAGAATAATTGAAAAGTAAAATATTATGGATCCAACTTTATATCTACTTATACAAGTGTGCTTCAAGACACCTCTGCTGTTACAATGAAGTAACAGGATCAAGAGCAGATCAAAACATTGCTTTTGATCCTAAATATTTATGATATCAATTCACCATTGCAGAGTAAGGGCAGATGCAACCTTGTTCCAAGCTTTTTTCAGAGAGTGCCTTCTAGAAGATGAATAGACGTGATCTTGATTTCACAAATCAGAAACTGAAGTCTGAAATATTGCATTCTCAAAGACATACTTGTGCTAAAAATACCTGATACAGACGCCAAGACAAAGGATGAACTCCCATGCATAATCAACCCAGTGAGCCCTCCCATTCAGGATAAACTATCCTATAATTAGTCAAAGCTTTCTGTTGACACACAGGACTTAGGTCAGAGCAATGATATCTCTAATAGCAGTAATAGGAGCAGTAACAACTATGGATGTAACTTGCCTGGAAATAACTGCAACTTTTTTATAATATTCATATTTGCAAAAATCAAGGGGAGTCTCAGAGGCCCAGCTCTCAAAGCAGGCATCTCCTTGGTATCACAAATTCCAAAGACTTTATAAAAGCAAAATCATTGTACATAGGTGTCCAAACCAAAAAAAAATGTTCCTTAATCTTTTTTGCTTTTGGATGATCTCCTGGTTCTACCCACACATTGTACTTTCAGTCCTGCTGTGCAGTTTAGTTAAGGAGGCCACAACGTCTGCATTACACATGGTGAAATGCTGAACATTGCATTCTTTTCCAGTTGTGGGGAAAAGTTCCTTGCCCTATTGATATTGTGGCCTTGGGCTTAGAATAAGTTAGTTATTCTTGGTATGGCACGTATCCTTTTGTTTATCCCTCACAACCATTTAAAAATAGCTTTCTATGGCTCGAAGAATCTCTCAGTGTTTGCTATTTTAAAACAAATGATTCTTTACACAGCCTTAAGCAAGAGCCGTTTTTTGAGGACACCTCATTGTCCAAGACTTTCTCTGTAAATGTGTCTGTCTGCACAAAGGCAGTAATTCAAGGCCCCCAGCAATGTTAATGACTGGGTGTTCATAGTTAATCTAGGACAAAGACTCCAGATCAGTTTTGAGAGCTTGTCTTTCACACCATGAACACAAAAGCCTGCTCAGGTCTAAGGATTTGAATCACCAATATTTGTAAAAAGAAAACATGTTCCAATAACGTCTTTCATCTTTTTTCTGTCATTGAAGCATATGTACGCTGCTCTGTGAAGTCCTGTGGAGCCCTGAAGCAAAGTGTGCCTGTCATCTCTGGACAGAGACTGGTTAGGGTCTTTCACTATTCTCTTGGCCTGGGCAGATGCAACACCTCCATTAGGCACACATAGATCAGCCGATGCTCTGGAAACACACTTCAGATCATAAAAGGATGGTGCGAGTTTTAGAAATACTAGGCACAGAAGAAGAAGTCCAGTAGATCAAGCCTTGTAGGTAATGACAAATCTGGCTTAGCTACTTCAGGCTATGAATATGTGCATACTTGCTAAGGTAAGCAAGAGCCTAATCGACTTGGATGCTTTTAAATAAACCTTGAGCTTGATTAAGTTCATGCTGGCTACTCAGCGGGCAAACTTAGACCATGACTATTTTAGCCCAGACCATGATGATGTCCTTCTTAGACTTAGACCAGTAAAGTGTAAAGTACTTCTTTTTCTTTTTGTTTGTTTGTTTGTGTGGTTTGTTTGGGGTTTTTTTATGGGTTTTGTTTATTTCTTTTTTTCTGTATCCACTGTAGCTAAGGCAGGAAACAATGGAATTCCAATGGACAAGGAAATAGAGTTTATATGTCACAAAATACCTTCAGACTTTAGAGTTACTAAGGTCCTGGAATAAACTAGAGAGTTAATTACACGCTCTAACAGTGCAGGGAAAACTGTGATATTACTGGATCTCAGTACAAGCAAAAACAACAACAACAAAAAAGATTAAATGCTAGAAGAAACTGATCACTCTCTGGAATAGCATCTGCCAATATTTCATTGAAATCTAACCTTTGGTCTACTTGCAACCACAAAACTGTGTCTGGTCCTTACTGGAAACACTGAGGTTCCTATAGGTGCAGTCACATCACAGTAAGAAACACCTTTTTTTTTTTCTTTTTTCTTTTTTTTGCTAGTAGGCACGGGTGCCTCCCCACACCAAGGTCACTGGAGAAACAGGAAGCAAATAATCTAAACAAACTTCATGTAATTTTATGACTCCCAGTTGATGTGCATATTTGGGGTCCAAGCACATTCTCCTTCCAGGTGTGTTCTGTCTCCGGGATCCAACTGAGTCTTTGAAGCAAGACGAGACCCTACCTTTTCCTTATTTTTCCTTTCCCCTATCCCTGTCTGTTAAGTATTACCCCATGACCTTTCACTGATTGGCTTCAATTAAGGCCATGGATTTCCTCTTCCTGAACCAAAGTCAGGTTACAGTGCAAGAATAATAAAGGCAAAACGACTGTGGTGCAGTCACCAATGTACAGTCCCCTGACATCAGCATCTGGAGTAAAACTTTACTTGGGACTCCCACATCTCAAGAGCCTCAAGACACAGATTTGCTGGTAGTTTTTTGAAATCTCCAGTACTTCCCTGCAGGGGCATTTCTTGTGTCTGTCTTTATATTTTATTTTCTTTAATTAAAAAAACAGTTTTGGTGAGGAAACTACAAGGAAAGATTTTTCTTGTTTTTGCTTAATCTTGATAAAAACTGGACACATCTCAGTTTTTTTGGTTAATCAGAAGTTTTACAGAGCATGCTCTGAACTTTGTTATGATCATGTGGGATTAGATGGATTTCAGTAATGCCAAAAAGACCAAGGTGGGATCAGAGGCCTGGAGCAGCTGTCAGCTGATAAAAAAAAAAAATAATTTAAAAAATCAAAATTATTTTTCATTAGAAAATTCTCTTTCACTGTAAATTATTCCTTACAAAATCTCCTAATTTTCATCAATTTACTATGAAAATACATTTCTCTGAAGCAAAAGGTTTCTTATTTTGAAGACTGTCTTGTTTTATTCTGGGTTCTGCTCAGTTCTGATGTGAGGGATGTATTTTGTTCTTTTGTTGAGAAATCAACTTTTCATTTCAAAAAAGTTTTTATGTGTCTTCCTTTTCTATTGTTATTGTAGTCACATTCTTCCTAGCAGCATGTACCTCATGGTATGCCATAGTATTCATCCTTAATAAGACAAATCTTTGGACCATGGTAATTTATGCAGAGAAAATGATCATCCACTGAAATGTATGTCAAGGTTAAAATTTAATAAGTATATTTAGTACTCAAAAACAAGCCCTGCTCATTTTTTAGAACCAAAAATCAACTTTTGTGCTTCCAAGTACCACAAGGAGATGTACATATATGAACTTAAATATCTTTTATAAAAATTTCTTTCAGCAATTCAGAAAGCAAATGCACATAAAGGCTGTCAGTGACTTAAGTGCCACTCTCATTATGCCTTTAGTATGAAGAAGGTAGGTTTACAGCATAAAACATCACCACATAGACTTCCTGCAACACTGAAGGCTGACCCAAGCATCACATTTCAGGGCTGGGGGTTAAAGGATTTAATTCATTCTCAAAAGACCATTGCTCCTCCTAACTGGAGGGCAGCAAAAGTTTATACGACTTTCTCAAGTTGAAAGGCACAAGACGACACAAGTGTCAGACTGCATCTGACAACTACTGACATAACCAAAAGCCCTCAGGAAAGTAAATTAAACAAACAATGGTTATTTGGAAAAGTAATTTAACTTAAATCTTACTTCACTGTAAAAAAAAATATTATGTCCAAATTACTGGGACTATGGTGGCTTCCACAATCCCTCTGTTATGAGGCACAATCAACTTATCAAAAATTATTCTAATTATTTATAATACTGGCTTTCAAATGTTTTTGTTTTCCCTGGGTTTGAAAGCCAGCCAACACCTATATTGCTTCCGTCTATCACCAGGCTTCCCTGAAGAGGGGATTTCACATACTTTTGAAGGCAGGTTACGAAGCAGCTTCTCATGAACTCAGGAAAGACCAATGTGTTTTTAGAAGATCAGTCGGCTCCACTTTAAACAATTCATCCAAGAAAATTTAAAGTCTGTCATGAAATTTATGATGTCCTACCGGACAAATGTTTTCCTTTACTTCATACAGCACCAGCTACTGTAATAGTAACAAAGTGGAAATTGCTTTGCAGAGAAACATGCAGAGATTTATCAGAGATACCTCATTTAATTGCATCCCAGCAAGCCCAGGTCAGTCAATCATCTTTAAACTTGTGGGGTTGGGGTTAAATTATAACTTAATCCATTATGAGGGATGCTGTTAAAGGCTTTTTGACAGTGAAGTATCTGCATCATACCCTTAACAGAAAACTATGAAAATATTTATATCAGCTGTACATGCACCTTGCTTGCATCACAGCAATTGAAAAATTCAGTAACAACAAAGTACTGAATAGGTACAACTTTTTCCAGTTCTCAAGGAGCAAAAGTAACTGGGAATTGCTCACCTTCAGCTATAAAAGTCTTTTCTGTTATACAATCAGACTGATGGTCCAACCATACAGGTTAACAAATTCAGGGACCTTGTGTAACCTGAAGAAACAAAGATCTCTGCATGGTAGAGAAGGTCCTTGCACTGACTCACTAGATGAACAAAATGAAGGATAGTTTACAATA
Organism: Ceyx melanurus; assembly: GCA_024611195.1. Taxonomy (NCBI): domain Eukaryota; kingdom Metazoa; phylum Chordata; class Aves; order Coraciiformes; family Alcedinidae; genus Ceyx; species Ceyx melanurus. Next base: position 93,305 of record JANHGL010023262.1, on the reverse strand, counting down.
ACTGGCAGGTCTTTCCACATGCTAGCAGGTTGCAGGGTGATCAAAGACTGAGATGTCCATGTTAGCTGAGAATACACTGCCAGGAAGGGCATGGGAGGGAAAGTCAGGAGCCACTGCCCTTGAGTATAAAGGTGGCAGCAGTAATTGGGCATGAGGATGGGAAAAGCAGAGAGGGGAACACTGTTTTGGTAAGGAAGTAGTCAAGCTTGTTATTAAGTTCAAATCTTTAATAGTCCACTAATTCTTTTGAGTCTGCTGCCTGCTTTGTAATTGCTTTCCAAATCTCTATGTTCCTCTGTTTATTAGAGCAAGACCAACTTGCCAGAACCACTCTTCCCAGCACACAAGCAAGATCAGCAGTTTTATCAGTTCCCTCTGTAACACCAAATTAAAAAAAGAGCAAGGCGAGTTCACTGGCTCTGAAGACAAGTAGCACAGCAGGACTTGCTTATACAATGGAACACTCTTTCCCAAAACCAAGTCAGCCTCCTCCCTAAGGCCTGATAAGGAACATACCTGGCTGAGGTGCTGCCTCCACCCAAGCCTGGGCATTGCTTGGACAACGGTAGCGGGCACAGACCAAAACTCTCCTAGAGACCATGTGAGCAAACAGAAAGGATAGCCCCATACACAGCTCAAACCCCAGTTCAGGAGAGGCACACAGCTGTACACTAGGGATCTGGGGTGTACCTGTGCTTCCCAGTGTGGAGAATAAACCCGGGCAGAGCTCTGCATATCTGCCACTAAAACAGCTTCCAGCTCCCAGACAGCCCAGGTATGTTTGTACCAACACAGTGAGCAACAGCAGCAATCTTTGGGGTGTGCTGAAGGGATTTGACACAGCCCGGGCCATATGTTAGAGGGTCTGGAGTGCCACCTTCTGGTACGGTGCCCCTGCACGTACCCAGAACTAGTGTGAATGCAGCCAAACGTGGGAAACAGCTGGGGACCCCCAGCAACATCCCCACCAGGCTCCTGTTTCTGTATCCATCCTGTTCGGGGGCAAAGTCACCAGTCCAAGGACCCTTATTACCTGTGTGTGGGGAATACATGGAGAACAAGCTTCAGACACTCCAGAATACAAAAAATGTGCTTGCCTTGTGTGCTCAGGTTCACACACCTTCACATATGTATCAAAGGAGCAACTTTGCAGTAAACTGAAAAAAAAATAATCCCAAAAGCCATACAGGACCCAAACATCAAAGATAGGAAAAGGATAGAACAATCATCCAAATCAGACCTTTCCCTGGTTTCATAGAAAAGTGGAACAATTCCATCTCTCTTCTGGTCACCCTAACTGCAAGGTAATAGATGCTCTGTGTGGACCATCTATTTGGGACAACAAGTCCTTGATAGACATCTTTGTGTTCCCTGGGATCTCCTCAGCAACACATTATCAGGAGCATTGACAGCTACCCACAGTATGTAATCACATCCCTAATAATACTTCGTCCAGCTACAATCCTAGCAATCTATAGCTAATGTAATGTGAATGTCATGTCACACACAGTTCCTGAAAGAATGGGGAAAAAAAATAGCACCACAGAGAAAGATGAGCAATGATGAATGAAAGAGCAAATCCTCACAGGCATTTCCTGGAACACTCCTCCTTCCCACTTCTGATTTGGGGCATGTACAATTTCAGTCACCTGATGTAAAGCAATTTTATGCCAACACCAGGATGTTTAACAAGGTCATGTTTTATCTCTTCTAGTGTAAAAATCAGTTATCTGTGTAGTAGTGTGTCCTTCCACTTCTCCCAAGCTGTATGTGCAGATCACACCCCAAAGCCCTGGACTTTGCTTTCTGACACATTCTGGGAGTTCAGATCTGTCACAGAACTTGCTAAGATCCAGAGGAGTCTGTTACTGTGCCTTCCTTCTGTGACTGATGTAAAGGAAGGATGAGCAACACAACAGAGAATGGGTGCTGGAGGGTCTGATTTTGTTTCTAAAGGCAATCAGCTCAGCTCTTAGCTCTCCCACAACTGTGTTAAACTGGGCAAGTCAAGGGTGATATTTGTCTCATCTCTTTCAGGAGAGTCACATACCTTCCTGGTAGGCTCAATACTGAAATGGTGATGCTCATGTACAAGGTGGACCTGCCTTTTCCCACCACTGACTGCTGGGAGTACCCATACAAACAGGTCATGGTGGGGCACCCCACCTGTGGGTATCTACAAAAATGTGAGGTGAATATCACTTTATGTATCCATTCCACATCTCTCCTGGGGGAAGCATCACCCTTTCTTTTACTCTCCCTAGTTCCTTATAATATTTGTGACAGCAGAGGGGTCTCCAAGCACACATACAAACATAGAGGCACCCACAGGGCTAGAGTGGACACCTGCCACAGTCAGAAAACAAATAACCAAGGGCTTACTCTTAACTTGCAAGCTTTACTCAAGTCCTTCATTACAAGTCTGAGTAAACTTGCAAGTGTCATGTAAGGTGGACTTGACAAGGCCTGAGCTTTGTATTTAGATATTAACTTGTGGAAACTAAATATCCTCCATTAATTCACAGGAACTGATAAGGGCAACCAAGGACATCTGATAAAACCTGAAAAATATTGTACATCTTAGCCCTACTTTTAGAAAAATAGAAACACTGCTAACTATACCCTGGCAGACTGTTCACCTTCCACAATTTCTCTGGAAAATATGTGCTTATAAAAATATTCCATCATCAGTTCCTCATCAGATCTTGCTTGTGTGAAAACAAAGAAACCTTCACTAAAGACCCAAATGGGCCAAATGTTAAAGGCCTTCACAGACAGCAGGTCATACTCTGAGAAAAGTCTAAAACTTCCAGTGATACTGTGAATTACCCCCCACTGCCTCCTCCATGCATCTTTTCAACACCTGCATCTCTATTAAGCCTTTGACAACCTTCCATTGCTCCCAAATCCAGTAACAATTCTCTGTCTCTTTCTTTCTCTGTCTCTCTCAGGTAACCAGTATTCTACAGACTGTGTTAATCTTTATGAGGGAGCCCTTAAAAAATTAACAGCCAGCTACTGACATGCTTTGGATGGTTCTATCCACAAAACGAAGTGTACCCTGTTTGCTTTGTCCAGCAGTATCAGCTGGTTTAATGTCAGCTACTGTCTGTCCCTGCAGATGGAGGAGATACTCAGCATAGAATAGTATTAATTTTAATCACTGGCTCTACAGCATTTCTCCAAATTTCTTACATAATAATAAAAGCTCACTAGGTTTTAGCAGCACTTCTACTTACCAGCAATGTAAAGAACATCTTTCACTCAGTAGTTTGAGCCACTGCCTCTGTGTTTTATACTGCAAGCAACTATGCAAACACCAGCCCACCCTAGAGAAATTTGGGGTATATTGGAAACCTCACAGCCTTTCACAGCAGTTCAGCACAATGCTATTTCACTTAGCCTTCCTGTCACTTGATACAGGGTAAATATTCAGTGTTCAGTGGCCTCCACACACACATTTCCACCTGTGTGGCAGGCTGGTGCTCGCCTGATGGTTTATAATGTAAAACATGTGGGAATACTGAAAGTCTCAAGAGGTCTGTCTTACACTTCCTGTTCTTTATTTACCTTGCTGTGTTCAGTTTGTTTTTCCATTTATATTTAGCACAGATAAAAGAGGGGCAGCCAAGCTCATGTGTCTTAGTGAAATAATGGGAAGAGCTGGATATGAAAGTCATTAAAAGGCAGGATGAGGCACCTCCACCCCCTGCACAAAGGACAAAACTTTAAGCCAGCTTTGAACCGTAACGTGTACAATCAAGTGGGTTTTTCCAAGCCTCTATAAGCAGGTGAAAATCTCTCATGCATTCACTGCTCACAGGTTGAATAGGTTTGTTATTTTCAGTCAAAGTGTAGGGGAACAGAATGATTAGGAGACTGCTTTGATCACACCATGCAAAATCCTGCTCTCAGGGCTGGGCAATTACAGGGTGCCCCTTGCCGAGAATGCAGGGAAAAGCTACCTGCAAACCCCTCATCAGTGCATTCAGAGCCAGGGTCAGGACAAGCTCTGGTTCGATGTCTCCAAATGAAGTAGGACATGACTTTTAAAGGGTCTTTCTTTGTGTTTGCATAATCTGGGTGCTCATTATTCCACAACTCTATTCACATGAAAAACCATTCCACCTTCCACCATGCTCTGTCTCCTCCTCCCTAAAAACCCTGTCCCCAAATGGTGTAAAGAGTTGGGATGAAAATGCCAGAAGCTGAAAAAGAAGCTCAGCAGAAGTCTGGACCTATGCAATCAAAAACAACATCAAAATGCTAGAGGTTGAAAAAGAAGCCCAGAAGAAGGCTGGACCTATGCAATCAAAAACAACATCAGTGAGTTTAGAGTAGCACCACACATAGTCAACTGAACAGAGGCACAAGGCCCGCTGAGACGCTTGTAAATACTGTAAGAAACTAAAACTCTAAAATATGGTTGTTAATTAACAAATTCAAAAACAAACCAAAAACCCCACAACTCAGCTCTTCAGAAAAACTAAAAAATAAATAAATAATACTGGAATAGCAGTAAAATATAGAGCAAAATAAAATGGAAAGGCATTTATCAGTACAAATATGCAATGGCTCAAGATACCACTTTAAGGCTCACAGCCACCGTCCAATAAACAAACAAATCAAAAAGACAATGTTTAATTGAGTTCCACTGTTGCAACAATGAAGCTTTGGAAACACCTTCACCACCCAAAATAAATTCAGTGATCTGGTAGCACTTCAAGACTGAAACCGTGAATGTCAGTGGAAACACATACCTGTGCAAGGTTCATAGGGATTCCAGGATTCCACAGACCTAATGTGTGAGTATCCAACAGGAGTTGATTCCATCTTGTGTCACTGCAAGTCCATCCCATGATTATAAATCACTCTGCGACAACTCAGCCAACCTGTCCAGGGATAAAACAAAGTCGGATTGTCAGTGAAACTCTGCAGATTGGATCAAACACTGGGCCTGCCAGAAGCCCCTGGTTTGAGTCTAACCAGCTCCTGGGCACATGCAGGAGTGGGTGTAATCATGAAGGGGATGGATCCAAGATGGCATCATACAGCACAGAAACCACAACATGGGCTGCTGGTCAGAAGGACTACCATGAGAAACTTATAGCCAAAAAGAGGACAGTATTAGGGTGAAATAAACCCAGGCAGAAGTGATGGGGACAGTGAATTACAACAATAACACACCATTCCCTGAATAAACTAGTCACACAACACACAGACTTCCCTTCAACTCTCTGTCCAACTCAAAGGAAATTAATACCTTTCAAGTGGATGCTTATTTCTGAGAAGTAACATCAGGATTTCTCTACAGTCCAGAACTGTCCTCTCAAGAACAAACCATTAACCCCTTTCTGAGACTATCTAGAATTACTGACTGAAAAATAAAACAAACAAGAATAGGCCACAAGCAAAAAGATGTCTGAGCTCCATTAAAACTCTAAATATCTCCAGGATACAGAGCTGTGGAGATGTAGAGATTTATGAGAATGCCCTAAGAACTTAAAGAAAACTCTACCATATAAAGAGGGGCTCAATAACAGCAACGATTCTACTTTGTCCCACAAACCCCTATAGCACTCTCTACCCACTAGGGCCTGCACATCCATGCACAGATTTGTTTGTGAACTTCAGTTTCACTTTGAGCACTTTTGTCAAGATACTCAGCACTTCTGCTTTTGATGACTGTCACGCCCAAAGAAATAAGGATTTCACTCCTGGACTCCTACAGGTTTGCTATAAAATGTGTTCATGATTGCAGAGGTCACCAGAGAAAAGGCTTTGTATGTCATCAACAGAAACAATTTTCAGGAATGTGTCTCTTAGCCATTGTGCCCCAGAACAGTTCTGCTCATGTTGCAGTTCCCTGCTTGTGAACCAGGACCTGGCACGGCAACTACTCAGGGGAGCTTCATAAAGTGGAGTGGAGGATGAGAGTGTGGGCATTTGCTGTGAACCCCTGCGTCACGCTACACTTGGCTCGTCAATGACTCAGTCCAGTGAGCACAAAAGTCAGTCATGACTTCTTTTTCTTTAACAATAAAAGTAACATTTCATGTGTCCAGAAAGAGAAATAAAAATGTAATGGACACTCTGTGAACCTAAATCAAAACCCAGTGAAGGTGAAGTGAGGGAGCCATTCCACATATTTTTGATCGTGCTTCTTTACCTCAGTTTTTCTTTAGGACACATTCCCATTTAGCAAGGAGAAAAGATCTTTACTTCAAGGAAAGGTGGAGATCGGTGATAAAAAGGAGTCTCATTTGCCACAACACTCTTTAGAACAAGAAAAAATTAATTCCTTCTTTTCCTCATAATGTAAAATGCAGTATTATCTTAAATGTGGCCATCAAAATACTGGTCTAACACCACTAAGGGATTTTAGTGCCCATAGGATTAAGAAAAAAGAAATGCTAAAGGCTGATGAGTGCAGTCAGGTCTGACTGAGTTATCCAAGTAATTGCTATTTATGCCTTTTGTTAAGGCTGTTACTAACAGCAAGCACTTGGAGCCAAGGCCTCCTTTTCTGTAAGTAGGAAAGTGCTGCAGTGGTCTGAGATACTCCTGACTAACACATATGTGCCAGCTATGCCTCAGCCAAGCTTCTTGCACATATGATTATAACTTTTCAGCCAACCTATCCATTAGAAAAAAAAGGAAAATCTCTTTTTGTGAACACCACCTATTAAGCTGTTGATTTCTAGAAGGAATAAGGTATATAAGTATCTGAAAAAAAAAACATCTTTGAGGCTTACGCCCTTCAATTTTGAGCAGAGCTGCTAAATTCATAATCGAGCAGCTCTGGATGTTGCCAATACACTTCTCTATTCAGTCTTGATGCAACCCAGGTATTTTCAAGCAGGGCTGTAATTTCACAAAGACTTCTGCAAGGATGTAAGGTAGTCATTAATATTTAACAAATTGTAGTGAGGAGGAGGTGCCTGCAGACTCCTTCAGGAAAGCTTCTCAGTCAACTCTCAGGGAAGACTGAGAGTTTCACTTCCAAAATGTGACTTTGTCAGTACCACAGTAATTTACAGACCTACTGCAGGAGTTCCCTTATGCACAATTGTGCACAGGTTACAGCTTGCACTATATTCCTTATTCATCTAGGTCAAGGCAATCTTGGGTTAATAAATTTATAATTAAAATGTAACATCAGTATACATAATTAGGATCAACTCAAGCATCTGACCCAGCCTTGAATCCATGACTCTGGCTGGCAGTCTTCAAAAGGATTATTCCCTTTTCTTCAGGAGATGTCTCCTTTTTTTTCTGTAGAGCTGGGGTTTAGCAGTGCAGCTTTCCAGTCTGTGTGGCTTCCCCTCCGGTCCTTTTTCTAAACAGCCCTTCAGTCCCTTGTTCTGTGGTTTCTTTCACATTCGAGACAAGCGTTGTTTTAAAACCCTCATGTTAGAATTTGGGATTAAAAATAGCCAACGCAGACTGGTGAGCATGAAGCAGCCATTCATAGCAAACAAGAGCCACCGCCACAGCCTGCGCCAAGTTCTCAGCCCGCGCAGAGCAGTGTGACCCCAGCAGCGGGCACGGGGCAGTGCCAGTGCCTTTCCCAGACAGCCTCAGTCCTTTTGTCTCTTCCCATCTGACTACCTTGCAGAACCTGTGGAGAAGGTCTGCTCTTCCAGAGCAGTACCACAGCAACTCTCAGAAACCTCACCAGGGCTGGCGTTCAACAGGCACTAGCAAATTTCTAGAAGAAGCTCCTCAAGCCAGTATTTAAACACTGACTTGCAACAGGCACAATCTGATCCCACAGTGTATTTCACAAGATCCCTGTGAAACTCCACAGCATACCATTACATATGAATAGTTCCAGCAAATTTAGAGAAACATCTATAATTACTAAGAGCTGATATGCAAAAAGAACAGGAGTCCTTCCAGACTGGCCACAAACATTAGTTTGAGGCTGCACAGCTTTCAACACACCTTAAATCCTTCCATTTTTCTCACAGGGTTGTTTCAGACTAATGTTTTTTTTATTTATGTCCCTTGCACACCCCAACACTTTATAGATATGCCTCACCTATGTATTTCTTACCCCTTTCCCTGGCCAGGGATCACTCCACCTCATTATCTCTCCCATCTTGCCCTGCATCTTCTCTCTGCTTCAAAAACTATTAACTGTTCAGCATGTCTCAGTCCCTCATCTGACACCTGATTTGCAGTTTAAAACAGGAATATCACTCTGCCCAACCACAATAAAGTAATTTTAGAGTCATTTTACACATGAGCCAAAGCAACAACAAAAAGCCAGTGGACAAAAAGGTGATGCTGGAAAAGCCTCCAATCCTTTGGTTGGTAGGGCCTAATTACTGGTTGCAGCAAGCACAAGATCAAATCCCACATCCAAAGTCCAGTCTTCCTGTCAAACCACAACTACTGCTAATGCTACTGCTTCAGGATCCCGAAGGATGATGGGTCCCTATATCCCTACTCCACTGCTGCATTGCCCTCCTGATGAAGAAGCTTCTGCTCATACTGTTTGAACTTTCCCAAAGGCAGGTTTGAGCATTACCCACCATTATTCCTTCTGCTGTATCAGAGAGCAGTTTGGCTCTGTCACCACTGTAACTCCTCCTTGAGCAACTGAGGGCTGCTAGCTGATGACCCTGAAACCATCTCTTCACCAGAGCAAAAAAACTCAGCTCTCATGGGTCCAAGCCTGTCCTCAAGGCCTCTGACCACCTTGGGAGCTCTGCTCTAGAGCCTGTCTAGTTCATCCACATCCTTCTTGAACTGGGGAGCCCACAGCTGAGTGTCCAGAGCTAAACAAAGGGGAATATGGTTTCCTCTTGATCTGCTGGCCACACTACTTCTGATGGAGCCCCCTGAGCAGTATGCCTTCTTTCCCATATAAGTGCATTTTTGGCTAATATACTCAGCTTAGAGTCCCTCACAGCCCTGAGTTCATTCTCCCAGGGTGACTTTTGAATCAGTCAGTCCAGCTAGTGCAGGGGATTATCCTACTCCATGTGCAGAGAGCTTCACACCCTTCTGTTGAACTTTGTGTGGTTTCAATCAAGCCAGTCCTCAAATTCTTTTCTAATCAAAGCTTTTCCATTTAGCCCAGCAATTACTCACTAATTTAGTGCCATCTCCATACTTTTTAACAGTGCACTCTGTCTCCTCATGCAGTGCTAAAAATATGACCAGTACTGGGGTCAGTATGAACCCCTGGGCTACTTGTGACAGTCCCTGAGGTACTTCGTTTCTTATTCACCAAGTGGACTTTGAGCCACTGACTAACACCCTTTGAGCCTGGTGGTCCACATCATTTTTCACCCATCTAACAGTCCATTTTTCCAGCTGGAAACTGGTAGACCTTGTTTTCTCTTAGCCTTATTCTCTCTGCAGCTATTCTTCCAGGCAGAGACAATGAGGGGTCTCAGTAATATGATACTATGCATTTTAAACAAAATTACTAGTTCCTATAATCCCAGAACTGAAGAACTTTAAAGATAAGAACAATGTGAAAATTGGTAACTTTGTCACTACATTAAGTTGCATCCTCTGAGGTCATCTTGGAAGCTTCGACTAAAGCTAGGAAACATTTTACATAGAGGAGGGAGTTGGCAACAGAGACTAAGAAGAGCCAACCCTCCTGGCTCCACAAAGTACAGAGCAACAACTTTATATGGCTAGAAGCCATCAGGGACAAACCACCATGCACAGCCTTGGAGAATTCAAACCTCTGGAAGGAAGTCACAGACAGGAGGCACCTGGACCCCATCAGCGACCCACTACTTGGTTACAGATCAGAACTGGCTTCCAGTTGGCTTCCAAAGGGAGCTGGCAGCACATTCCTTCAGTTAAGCAATTTTCTGACTTCGTTGTTGAAATCTCTGTCCCTAATTTTTACCTTTTTGCTCCATTCACCCAACTTCACTTACAATGGGATAATAAGCTTCTGGGGGAAAAGTCACACATGCCAGTTTCTATTGCACTAAACATAAAAAAATATATATATAATAACAGTGCATTATTGTTCTTATGTGTGGCTTTTAAATGCTCAGGAAATGATCTTTCTGTGAGCAGGTAAGGTGGAGGGTTTGATGACAACTTACAAATCAGACAACACACAAGGAAAGTAAAAGGAAAGAGAAAAATATCCTCATAATATGTTCTCAAACAGATTGTCAAAATGTGCTCCTAATGAAGCCAAGTACTTTGAAATTTAAATGACTGGGCACAAAACTGTTTCCAGTGTGAAGTGAGAGAATTAATTCCCTGCGAGCTGAAACACAGAGGACAATACAAGGAACCAACACTGTTTCTCTCCCACAGCCACCATCCAGGTGAAAACAAACAAGTTAGAAGGATGAGTCTTTGTACCTTCTGCTCACACAAACAAGCTTCCAAAAAGCAAATTCCAAAAAGGCAGTTAGTCACAGAAGACATTGAATGCTAAAGCAAAAAGATCAAATTCAGGTTATTTCTCTTTCTCTGCAGTGACAAGGGACACTGACCCCATGCTAAGGCAGTAAGGTGGCACTGACAGACCATAGATGCTAAAAAAAGTACTTTCATATCCAGGTATTATAGAATTGGCACACACAAAAAAAAAAAAAAAAAAAAAAAAAAAAAAAAAAAAAAAAAACAGAAAAAAAACACAAAACAAAACAACAACCAAAAAAAACAACAAAAAAACCCACTTCATTTAAGGGTCTGGCTGCTAACCTTTCACATGAAAAACAGAAATTTCCCAGAGGCAACACAGCTTTCCCACAGGACTTGCAGACTTCATTGACTCAGGAGGCTGAGGAAGAAGGAACCAAAGAACCCTCACACTTCTGTAGTCAGTGGTTAAGCCTTCCTTGAGCTCACGTGGACCAGAACTACCAAAGGCAGCAGCTGTGGAGGGGCACAGGGCCATCATGGAGTGCCTTAAGACATCTCTGTGCCAAATTCTGTGGTTCCCCAAGCACCCTCCACCCTGTGCTGGTTGCTCACAAGATCCACATGCTTCACCTCATTGGTAAATAATACCTGAACCAGCAAATGGCACTACATTAGCTTGTGTCTGCAGGCTGCAGCTCAGTTGAGGCTGTCTTTATTGATCAGCACTGCAGGGCATACATCTGTACACAGCAGTAGACACTCACTTCTGTGAAATATCAAAACTAAGAAAACATTCTCTGCATGATTTCCCCTCAGATAAAATAACCTGAGCACAACTGAAATGCATCCAGGGCTTGATCCCACACTCATTTATCTGCTATGTTACTATGTTCTGTTTTTCTGTAAGGACTCATTCATTTCATTTTCATTCATGTCCGTCTGTGAGCACAAAGAGACTTGAATAGTTCTTGAGAAGACATGAATACTAAAATGAGACTCAATTCCTTTGCTGTGGCTTCAGAAGTGAAAAATTAAAGCCTCCCTTTGGGAAATTTTCATGGTGATTATTGTTATAATAAACTATTAAATGATGGAGTGGTTACTTGGTACCTATGGAGACAGAATCCATCTGTCAGACTGCTCAAATGGTGGACTTTTTTCAGATATTAATGTGTCTTCCTGGGCACTGAGCTTCTAACATCCCCATGGTGCAATAACCATGTGATTTATGGCAGCACAGACTTGCTAGCAGGGTAGACTTTGTTGACATTAGAGATAAGCTGTGCAAAGAAAAGTTCTTCTAACATAAATTGAAATCAGTGTTAAAAAAAAGATGCTGAAATTGATGGAATGTACAGTTCTTACAACCCTACCTGGTCTTCCACTATTTCACCATGTGATAAGAATAAAATAATAAAAATATCATAGGCTTCTTAAACCTTTGTTCGAAATGTCTTCTTTCAAGAATTATTTTGTAATGCCCCTAAGCCCTTCTGCAGTCCTGTAATAGAGATACAATTATCTTTTAATCTTTCCAGGGATTGAAACCCTCCAGAAAAAAAAAAATAAAAATCACAGACTGTAACACTCAAATCAGCTTTCCTTTCTCCTCACACCAGTGACTTGTGTTTGGACATCGCTCTGCTGTTCACTGAAGAGGGCACCACGAGGGCAACATAAAAGTGATGTTTTTATTGGCACACTCAGCACAAGGTGAAGAGCAGAGAGTTTACCCTCTTAATAGTTGATATTGGTATGAAAAAATTACGGTTTTATTTCTCAATCAAAATAATTTTGAATCAGTCATCCAGTGCCAAGTCTGATAATGCAGCAGGAAATTACCTTCCCCAGCTGCTGCCCCTGTGCCGCAGCCCCACCCGAGAGATGGCCCACTCATTCCTGCTTGTTTCTCACAGGAGTGTCAGTCAGGACAGATGGCTGTAGGACTGTGCAAGAAATTATGCAAGACAAAAAAAAAAATTGTTTGTGCATTACGTAGCACATCTGAACTAGATCTCCAGAATTAGTCCAATGGAAATAATTTTTTTCTTTTTGTTTTTATAAGTATTGAAGATAATTGGCTAACACTGCACAGAAAACGTGATGAGATCCACTAGAAAGAGAAGCATGATTTCCCTTTAAGTGACAATTAGAAATGCATTTAATTCAGGATACTGCATCCACTTGCTGCTACCTCTGGGCTATTTGCAGCCAGCTTTCAACCAGTATTTCCCATATTGCAGTGCAGGACCTCCCACCAGCTGCCTTCCTGGAGCCTTTGGTTATCTTACACAAGAGACACTTGAGACCACCACCTGTGGTGAGATAAAGTTTATACTGATTTCAGACTAACATTGCTGCCTGGAAACACTGTAATCAATGGAGTGGATTAAGTCTGTTCCAGGGAGTACAGAAGATGCTCCAGGGTTGCTTGTTCACCATTTTCCTCTAAGTAGTGTTGGCCAAATTCTTTATACAATTGCCTGTGTTTGCCTCTCATGAACACCTGGTACTTGCCTCTAGATGGGAACCTGGCTCTTGCTATCCCCAAGTGAGCTCACCCATTCCTGGTGAAGGGGAGGTAGCAGGACCGTTTGTGTGTCCTGGATAGCTGAATTTCAGCCAGGTCTCATTTTAGTTTGTGAGCATGAAATGTTCTCATGTCTGAGTCTCAACTAAATTTTCTCTCCAGCTATTTGTAAGGCTAATTATCCTGAGATGTCAGTGTTGAAACAAGACTTTAAAATGCTATGCATTTTTTACAAGGTGAGTTTTTATTGTGCATTCACCAATAATACCTTCCTCACCTGGATATTTTACAGGGAGGACTAATCACCCCATATTACTTGAAGCTTTGTGTGGCTTCACGCTGATGGGTGCTGCATCTCCCACAAGCAAACAGCTAGGGCTGTTGTTGTTTGCTGGGACAATAGTTTGCAGAATCACTCGCTGCGTGGGCTGTTCACTGTTATCTGGTTGCCACAGCAAAACCATGTGAAGGTCTTCCCAGGGGGAGCTCTGAAAATCATACTGTGTGCAGCATGATTTGGGGCTGTTATTGTGAGTTTCTCAAATTTTTATAAGGGAACAAAACCACATTGTGAAACACAGAGCCTTTCTTACTGCATCCCAACAAAGCCTTGGTTTTGGAACTGCTCCCAAAACTATCTCACCAGGTCTAGTAAGCAAAAGAAATAATTGTTAAACATAACCCAGAGCTGCACAGCACCAATCTCCTTTCTACGTGCTGCATTTTCCAAGCACCTCATGAAAGTGCAGGTGGAAGTGATGAGGTCTTGATGAAGCACTAATCTGGATGCCATTAACACAGACCATTCTGAGAGCCCCTCTCTGCTCTGGGCTCTGGAAGGTGCCAGCACACCCAAGAATTCTCCATTCATGCCAATATTAGTATTTCTATTACAATTGTCTGAAAAAAGCTTGAGGCAGGGGTAAAATATTATTTCCTGGCATAAAATTACTAAAAAATCATCTGGGAGGAAAAATAAGTAAAATTTATCTGAGAGACTCAGCAAAGGGAAGACAATGAAGTGTCTGAATTAAAAAAAAAAAAATAAATAAAAACAAACAAACCACACAAAAATAACCACAAAACAAACCACAAAAAACAACGAAAACCAACCAACTGTTCAGCTCATCAAAGTGATGATTTTATTGGGTTAGAAACTGCCATAGGGAAGCAGATGATGGAAAGCTCTGCAGGTGTTTAACAGAGTTCTAATAGTTTAAAGTCTACTAGACAAGACTGGAAGTAAAGACAAACAGATTTTTCACCAGAAAGGTGAGGAGCTATTCAAAAACTAAACCCAGAGTTAACAGGTTGTTGCTTTTTTTTTTTTTCTTTGGAACATTTCCTTTATGACATTTCTATCCCAAAAGAAAGTTTCAAATGAGAATGAATTCAGGGAAATCCTACATCATGTGCTACATAGGACATTGGTCTAGATTAGCACTGTTGTCCCTTCCAACCTTATATCCTTTGAATCTCAAGGAAAAAAAAAATGAAAATGAAAAAAATAACTCTCAACAGTCACTCTGACTTTCCAACAAATATAATTGTCAACATTTCCAAACAAATAGAGCTAGTTGCACTTTTCTGTCCTGGAAAAGTTAATAAAGTCTTTATTTGTTTGTGCAACAACTAGCCCTAGTGACCTGGAGCAATAACGCTTAACATTTTGCTGCATGGAGGTCCGTTGGAGATATGAGCTGTAGGAATGCCCCACTCTTACCAATGCCAGAGAAAATATGACAGGAAAAACACTGAGCTCACATGCTCTCAAGGCTCTGGTTAGATTACATCATGGGTGTTGTGTATCAAGGTGACTAGAGTGGAGATGTGACAAGGAAAATATGATGGAATGAAGCTGATGACATAAAATATCTGTTCTATTCAGTTATTTTTTAGTCTCCTCCAAACTTCCTACTTACAAAAACTTTTACAGTCCTCCCCTTCCCATTTCAACATCTCCATTTTATCTAGGAACAACCATGAAGAAATATTCATTGATTCTTTCTATAGGTGGCTTTGTGGTGGCACTTCACTACTGACCAAAGTGACAGAGCTGCAACTTAGACAACCTAGGAAATTACACACATTTTTTAAAAAAATGTGAATAGTAGAATAAATTAGGTTGGAAGGGACATTTGGAGATCATTTAGTCCAAACCCTTGCTCAAAGTAGGGCTAACTTCAAATTTGGATTCAAAGCCCTCTTCAGTCAAGTTCTGGATATCTCCAGAGAGTGGAAAATGCACAAGCTCTCTAGCAGCCTGCCTCTTCTAAAGCCAGCACATATTGCAGTCACTTTTCTTTCAGGATGTGCACATTTCCAACTGATATACCACTCCTTAAAAATCCCTGTGTTGGCTCAGCTTGTGATCCTTGTTGAAATCGCTCCTCAGCCCTTGACCATTTGAAGCAAACCACCATATGAGTTACTGGAAATCAGGAAGAAAAGCTGGACCCAGAATCAGCAGTTCCTGCCTTCAAGCAGAAGGCAATCATATGTTACTGACTAGACCATAGGTTGTAGAAGACTTTTATGGAAAAGTCATGGCACAGAAGAATGTTGTGGCATCTGACAGTCTCAGTCTTTCTGAATCAATGCTCTAGATTTCTTCTATGAAGTATTTTCTAGAGAAATCTTATTTAAAAAAAAATAATAATTCAAAAAACTTTATTACGTACATCCCATTTGCACCATGGCACAATAAGTTCTTTTCATCCTGATGAAAAGCTGTTATGATTATAGTTACAGGAAAATGTATAGCACAAAATTGGGCAGCTAAAAGAATATGTGGAAAACTGAGCAAAAAGTTGGAACTCTGGAAGCAACAGCAATTTCCCAATTTCCTTATTGGAAAGGAGCTGGAATGAAGCAATTCTAGGCCAAGATTTTAGAACAAGCTTAGCATCAGATTTGTGACACTGGCATTGAATCTTCCTGCTGGATTATGCCTACCTATTAGACTGTATGAAATAAAATAACATTATGGTCAGGATATTAGACACTCAGCACAGACCTCTACTTTCAGATCTACGCATGTAGGTAAAACAGCTACTTTTTCTTAAGAACTGAGGACTAAAAACCATCAACCCCAAACACAGCTGCTGGGAACCATTTAGCATTTTTTCATACTTATTTATTTATTAGATGAAATAAAAATGTCAGAGCCTAATATTAATCTCCTGATTATGCAAACTCTTGGCCTGTGCCTGTTTCATTTCATTTCAAGCCCAACAAAGAAATAAATCAGTCTGATTAATTCTGATTATTTCAAAACTAGGAAAGTATCCAATAACAGGGGAAACCAGATTGAAAGGCAACCTGCACATGGGATCTCATGTAGGAAACCCCTGTCACCTCCAGAAGAGGTGAAGTCTGTGTGTTTTCAGGTAGGGGGAAATACAGCAGCATATTTATTTTCAAAGTGCAGGCAGTGAGGAATGGGACACTCCTTCCACACTTCCATAAATTTTGAAAAACGTTTTGTTTGTTTGCAGGAGTCAGCTGAAGTGTAACTGGTGCCAAAGGGAACCAGCTTTAAAAATCAGTAACGTCTTGATGACTTACTCATATGCAACAGAGCTTGAGCAGAAACTCAGACAAAGGTGTGAATGGCAACTGGAAGCAGGAACTCATCCAAAACATTGCTGGAATTCATTTTCTGATCCTTATGGCCCCAGTACCTCCACTAAACTGCCAAGTGTTCATTGTCTGAAATTGCTCAGACAGCACAAGTGTTGTCAAGATGATGTTGGGCTTACAGTACCTTCTTGGAAAAATCAGGTCTGTACCAGATGCAGGAAGATATTTAACCTCCTAGAGAAGGTAGCATATAACACAAGGAAAGGAAAAAATAGAGAGAAGAGATAGTTGTTAACCTTATTTTATATTTCCATCATTATATCCTTTCTTGTATTTCTACACCTATTTTAGTAAAAATGGCCTTAAGGTACTTAATTTCACCTACACATATTCACTGATGTGCTAAGGAACTTACTGCCTGTGTTTCCACCCTGCATCTCAGCAGCATGTCCTTTGCTTCTACAACTCTTGAGGCAGAAGCAGCATCTGCTCTGAAGTCCCCCAGTTCATACCTACCACTTTGCTACCCAGGTGTTGCCAGACAGAAATGACCATGACTAAGCTCTCCTTTGATCCACATATCTGCATCAAATCAGCTCACGGCTTCAGGAATTACAGTGACAGACAGTGTAATTACAGTCTTTTCCTCTTTATAAATCAGGTTAACCACTTACATTGAAGACTTTATAAAAATGAAAATAACCTAAAATCTCCAAAAAAAGCTTGTGGGAAAATCAGACAGTCTGTAACTAACTCCCAAATAGTGTGTGGCAGAAGATGCAAAGATCTGACATAAAGGTGACTTGCATGCTGGACCTACAAAGATGGAGGTGATTTAGGTAATTTTCTGTAAGGTAGGTCTGGTGTGGGGAGGTTTGGGGATGCTGTACCCAAAGGGCTGCTTGTTCTTCAGCCATAACAGTCATCCTCTCTGAAGAAAGATGGAGAGCCCTGAAAAAAGATGGAGAGCCTACTGCTTTCAGGTGCCTACATGGTACTGCTTAGAGGTAGACATGCTTAGGCACTGATCTCCATAAAATAAACTACTGTCAGCACTGTCCTAGTGGATGGTACATTCACCCCATAAAGCCAGATATATCTGACTGGGAGCATCTTACAGAATAGGTCTCTCCCCATCACTCCCATGTTTACAACCATGTCCACCTCCAGCATGGTTTGGCACATGAAAGGCCCAAAATAACTCAAAAACATCAAGCAGGGGCCAGAATGAACAGTTTCCTTACCCTTGCAGAGCTGCCCAAGCAGCAAGCAAAGCCACCTGGCCCCTTTCCAGTTCCTGCTCTCGGACAGGTCTCCAGGCTCTCTTTTCCTACTCTTTTCACATGCACACAGTAGCCAGAATTTGTCACCTAGCAGGCATGTAATAGTTGCCCATTCTCACAACACCTTCCTATGAATGTTTTTTATTTGCCCTGCTGCAACCCAATAGATCTATAAAATACGGTCAAAACCAGAGTGTTCTTCGGAGGTTTTCCCTGAAATATTAAAAAATAAATAAATAAAGCAATGAGTGATGGTTATTAAAATAAGATGTAGTACTGCCTTGCAGACAGTCTCTGGCTTTGTTATTTCAGGCACACAGCCAACAGAGAGGCAAAGCAGAGAGAAGAACTGCAGAGTGCAAAGTGTAATTTGAAGAATAATTATTATCATTATATTGCAAGACCATGTTCCCTCACTGGGACCTATAAGAGAAGTTTCAGTCTCTGACTTACATTTTAGCAGCAGGCTCAGGAGGTATGCAAAAGAGACAGAGCAGTGGGAGGAAGATCTCTGGGTTTCAAATAGTGGCCACCTGAGGGCTACCCTGTCTCCAAGGAGCAGTCAGCATGAAAACTGAGAGCTGTCATTGGAGCAGGACAGGAGCAGATGGTGTTTATGGAGATCATGAGAGTCCATATCCCACCTCCAGACAAGCGTGACAAAATTCTTACTAACATCAATGTAAACCTGGAGCCTCATCCTGTTAAATCTGCCTCTGCTTTTCTGTTTGTTGAGAGGAAGGCCTTCAAAACCAGTTATGCACCACTTCTGCAGGGGGTCCTGTGTCCAGGCTGGGCAAATAGTCATGTGCCACCATTCTCCATACTGAGCAACACCAGGACAATCCCAGAGTGATACCCGAAGCCAGTGCCAAGCACTTAGGCAGCTCCTGTTGTGCTAGTGAGTGTCTAGGCACATCAGAAGGCATCTTCAAAAGCCTGAATACTTAGCAGTGTAGAGAGCTGCCTGAAGTCAGCTAATAGGAAGTATTAAGTCTAGGGCAATGTGTGAATCCCCTCCACCATTGTGAGAAGCAGATAGAGGTTTGAGTCCTTTCTAAGACCTTGTGCACCATGGGTTTGATTTCCAAAGCTGTGTTATGAGCAGCAGCAGTGAGTTGTGGGGTACATTCAGAAACCATGTCTGTTGTAGGCACTCTCTGTGTTTTAAATTGCAACCCTAAGTAACAGACTTATGAGTCTGTCACTTGCAGAGTGTTTGCAGAGTGCATGGAGCCCCGCCCCCACATCACGTCACATCAACCACATCACATCACAGGATTCATTTAATTTGTATTTACTACCCTCAAGATAGGAATACTAGGCCTTGTGCACAGAGAGCTCCTAACATGTTAAAGGCCGACAAAAGTAACACCCAAAGAAAACAGGAGGGCAATCAGACAATGAAAAGCAACACAACTCTGTAGTGAGAAATAAGCGACTTGTCTGTATCAGCAGCTTATAGGAAAAAAAAGATAATGTTGGCCACAGACATCTGAAATTACCAGGAGCCACAATAAAAGCACAACAGTGAGAATCATTAGCTGTTAATAATGACAATCATAATTATTACTATATTTTAAATTATATATTTTAAATTACAATAGATACATCAAGAATGCAGCAAAATTCACATTTGAAACTGATCAGGAAAGATCCATGTTTTAAATAAAAATACTTCAGCAAGCTTGTCAGAGCTGCCACACTGAATCCACGTGGAAGGGAAGTGCCCGGTGAGTGGGTTGTGTTGAGATGGCTTGAGCTTTGTAAAAGTGTCCATGAGCTCTGACATATCCTTGACACATGTCTACACATCCTCAAAGCACCTGGGCAGAGACAAACATATGGCTCTGAAATCTCCCTGTGACCTCATTATCCGAGGGTCACTGACTGGGGCAGCTCTAGCAGCTCCTGTCTACCTAGGGAGGTTTTAACCCATGACATCTCATGTGGTCCAAAAAGTTGAAGACAAAGGATTCCTCTCAGGGATTTAATTGAAAGCAGTTGAAGGCAGAAGCTTTGAGATTTTTTTCTTGTTCTGAATAAAGGAGTATGAATGGCTATAGTCAAATCTTTGCAATATAGCTGTTCCACCACAAACGGTGAGAGCAAAACTTGTTGCACCACTGCCTGAGCAGTAAGCCAGTGGGACTCCTACATTTCACTTCTTTTGGCCTTAAATGTCCCAAAGACACCCATTATCAACAACTAAGAGGACTGAGCAGCATGCTGATGAGAAACTAAAAAATGCAGTAGCTCCTTGGGAAAACAGCATGTTTTGTGAGATCAGCTCACTTCCAAAGTAGAAGAGGCAATGGCTCACTTTGGGAAGGGTAGAGCTGATAAGTAGCAGGTGTCAGCAACAGGAGGTCAGGAACACACACACACGCACACACACATGCGCACACACACACACACACACCATACTCAACACTTCTGCTGAGAGCTGCTGGCAGGGCTTATGGAGGCAGGGGCAGAAATATCTGGATCCAACTGAGTCAAAGGCTGCAAGACACTGAGGCTTGTGCTGCCAGATCAATACTGAGGCAGCAAGCATACCAGCACAGAGGGCCAAATCATAGCCACCAAGGTAACATTTAGGAGTCACCAGCAACCTGCTTTAATGGAGAAACATGTAGAAAGTCTGGATAAAACAAAAATCCAAGAAAAAATAGAAGTCACACTAAATCATATGCTCTTGTTTCCCTTGGGTACTAAAGGCGAGTCACGTTCTTCCTGTAAATGGCAGAGTAGCCCCCTGGCCAGCTCTAACCTCTAGCATCCCATGTTCATTTCTTCTTCCCCACAGCAGCTATAGCATTTGATTACTTGCAAAAATAATATTAGTAATATATAAAAATCCAGAGAAAAATCACTGCAGTGGTCCTCTTTATGGGCTTTTCCAGCCCATTAATATCAGTAGTTTCCCTAAAGCTGAGTACAGACTAAATTTCCTCTTTGCAAGCATTTTCACATCTGCAATTTGCCTGATGTCTTGCAGCTTGACATTGTTTTCCCCTGAAATTGCTGCCACCTGTAAATTGAATGACACTGGGATTCATGGTAATGAAATGCCTGTGGGACAGTGAGGCTGCTTCAGACTATGTAGAGAGGTGATCCCTGGCATCTGGCAAGGAAGGTCCTCCCCCAAAGTATGGTTCAGCAGTGGGTCTGAGCATAGGGAAGGTGTAGTAAGAAGGGTCTAGGTGGAGTAAAAAAGAGGTCAGAAATTAATTAATTAAAAGTCCGTAAGACCTATTAGTAGCAAATAGGCACCTCTGGGTGCTCCAGGCTTCTGGAGGCTAGGAAAGTATTCAGCAGGGAAATTGACTTAAACATTTTATCTCTTACAATTTTTCCTAGGCATTTGCCTTAACTACTGTTTCAAGTCAGATACTCCACTAAGTGAAAGTTTGGCTTGACCCCTCAAAAGCTATCCTTAAGCTTTTACAGGTTTCTAGAGAAGCAAAAGAAACAAGGTTGCATTAACACAACATTCACTCAGTCATGCTATTCCTCTTGCTGAGAAAGCCTGAGGAATTCTTGTACAACCAGCTAGTTTACTTGTAGATAACTCTACATGGCACTGTGCTAGGGCAGCCCAAGAAAAGAGGCAGAACTGCATGAAGAACAGGATCTCACAGGTAGTATCTGGAAGAAGCTGTGCTCTGCCTGTGGTATTTTTGTACTCTTCTGACATACAACTGCTACCAAGCCATAATATTTAGAAAACTTGTCTCCTTTGAACAGATGCAAGGCTAACAATGACACACTACATTATGCTGCACAGATTCACCTAAAAGGTGTTTTTCCATCGTGTCAGAGCAGTTGCACAGGACCTAAGGACAATAACCTGAGATGTGTTTCACATTAAAAAAGAGGACAAAGAAAGAAAAACTCTAAAGCTATCAGTGTACTTAACTATATTCTGCAAAATTTTCCTCTGTGCTTATAGAAGAAGAAATAATACAATGCTGAAAGGAATGGAGAATAGTGCTGCTACCATATCCTAGGCTGAGAAGCAAGCAAGAAGACATAAAGCTATGATCTAGAAAATTGCACAAAGTACTGTATATCTGGTATACCCTACAAGTGAATTCTTCTCTGAAGTTACAGTTTTGCTATTAACCTCAGGCAGGCCAAGGTTTTACCCAATATTTTTATTATGAATCTCTCTTTTACTGCACTCTTCTGAATATAACATTACTTTATCTTGGCTTCTGGGCCCCACAAAATCCCTTTATAATTAGTTTTACTTCTATGATAACTCTGGCTCAAAGGATGCTGTCATAATGACCATGAATATAATTGCCTCACCATGCTGCAAACTGTAGTAAATCATCAGCCACCATAGAAAAGATCAAAGTAGGCTAATTAAACTGTATCCTTAGCTGTCTGCTGCAGACATTTCAAATTGCTTTGGCTCCCAGCTGGAAATCAGTGTTTCACAAGAGCTAAAGCAACTCTGAACAAAACCCAAGAAAAATAGATATTTGTACTTAAAGAGCTGTCTAGTCTGTCAAACTAATAAAACGCTGAAAAGAAAAATTGTAAATAATTAATAACATAGTCAAAAGCATCGATAAGAATCATCAGACTACCGAGGAACAGGCAAGAATGTAGGTAAAATACTGCATAGTCCTTTGACTCTAGTCATGGGGAAACAGCTCACCTTAATTTTCTTATTAAGAAAAGTGTAAAAAGCTGAACTGCCTGGCAAGCCTCTCTGAGTTATCCAGAGACACTACTAGTTTTCAAGGTAAGGAATGATACTGTTCACTAAGGGCATTTATTAACTTTAGAACAAGTGGAATGATATTAGGGAGCAGACCCTTGATACACTACACCTGAAGTTAGGAGACAGATTAATCTGAAAGAACCTATAGCTTCCACCCAAAGACTTCCTAAATCAACAAAGGTTTGCAGCTTGAGGCATGAATTAAGAACAGGTAAATTTGTATTTCTAACTAATTCATTAAGAGACTTTGGGATCTCAGCTCACAAAGAAAGGGAAAAGTAAAGATCTAACTCACTTTTAAAATCCAAGACTTCCTAAATCAGCAAAGGTTTGCAGCTTGAGGCATGAATTAAGAACAGGTAAATTTGTATTTCTAACTGATTCATTAAGAGACTTGGATTTTAAAAGTGAGTTAGATCTGAGTCACATCATAAAATTTATTCCATGTCAATGCAAGCTGTCTGATGTTTCTGACGAATTAAGATCAGGCAATAAGACGCTTTTTGGGCTTTTCTGTGTTGATCTGAATCCTTGCTGGCAGTCACAAATCATGGTAGGTTAGACCTGATTTGTTTCCTACAAAGTATTTGGATTTCTGAGTGGTGTCTGTGACTGATGCAGATGAAGCTGCCCCGACTGACATCAGAGTTCAGTATAAACCTCATCAGGCCTGTGGGGTTTTAAGAACTGATGTTATTCTGTATTGGAGTCTCCTTCTCTGGAGACACTTAAGGCCGCCTGGATCTGTTCCTGGGTGACTTGGTCTAGGTGATCCTGCTCAGGCAGGGGGGTTAGACTAGATGAACTTCTAGGTCCCTTCCAACCCCTAACATTCTGTGATTCTGTGAATTTGTGAATCTTTCTCCTGAAATGAAGGCAGTCCACCATTTCAGTATTGCAGGAAGAATCACTGTTGAGGTGGAAATAATCTTTTACACAGGTTTCTGCTCAACCCCAGAAAGGGCTGTGCTGGTTTCCCCATTATTGCGAGTGCAGAAGGCCGTGTTATGAACAAGGATATCGAAAAAGAAGCTAGGGGAAAATCCATACTTCTAAGCTAGTAAACACTTAAATACTTTGGTGAAGAATTAAATACCTGGTTTACAAAAGCAGTCTTGGTGCAGCTGAGGCTCTTTGTCCTATGAATTTCTTTTAATACTACATTTTCCTACATACACAACAACCTTTGCCCCTCACAGCCGCTCTCCTCCCCTGCTCGGAGTCAGGGAGGCGAGGCCTCCTGGGGCTCCAGCCCTGCAGAGAGAGGCCAGTGAGGGAGCTCAGCTCACAAAGAAAGGGAAAAGTACAAGTACACCTCCCACTACAGAATCTGAAATGGCATCAAAGCAGCATTTCTAAATCAATGTATATATGGGTTTAGCAATAGCAAAAAATAACTTTTTTTTTCTCTCCCTCAGAAAGTGGAATTTATGATTTGCACTCTAGAGAACACGGTGTTAAAAAATGGTAGAAAAAATATTTGTATTCCAAAGAGGCTGGTAAGAATTATTTTTTTTCCTGAGCTGTACCTAGTTATATTTATCTGCTAAAAATTCAATATAAGCCTCATATTCTCGTCAGAGTATAATGTGTTTAAAAATTCTAGAGGAAGGATTCTTCTGTTTAATTTCATAAGACCTCAGCAAACCCCATTTTTGGCAAATGGATATATTTTTACTTATGCCACCAAAAGATTGGGTGTTAAAAGTCAGCAGGATTCAAAATATGCCAAGGACTTCAGTTACTCTACATCTCCATTTCCATGCCATAGACCGAATTAGAAAACCCAGGAAACAGTTGCTGTCACCAGCTGATTTCAAGCCAGTTAAAAATCCTTTAAGAGCATCACTTTCATCCCTCATAATCATGTGCTTGTACAGGCTCCTGTGTGACAAGTAAAATATCTACACACATTAGGATGAAAACAAAGAATGAAGCACATTGTACATTGCACATAGATGGTTTTTGTAGGTGATAGCTGGTCCCCCATAGGGCAATCAATAACAGGAGAAGCAAAAGCTGGAAGGGGAAAATAAATAAATAAATGGAAAAACCAAACAAATAAATAAATAACTTTTACCATTTTTGCTACAACTATTTACCACAGAACTAGGAAAATTAATGTCTAAAGACAACTAAGATGTTGGGGTGTGTTTTTTTGTTTGGGTGACTAAGCCTACATAAATATCTCCATGTGGCTCCGTTCAAATAATATTTTATTGTTATTAGGAGAAATTAAGTTAGAAAGTGAGCTTTGGATCAAAATGAAAGTACTGCTTGGTCCAAAATAGACCATAATTTCCCAGTAAGGTTATTTCACTTTTTATTAATTCTTTTCTGTACATGTTTATTTTGAAATTGAAATGCTGCCTAAAAATGACCAGTTCAAAAATTAAAATTTCAAAACACGGAAATTAACCTTATTTCCATTTCCTCACTTTTGACAGAAACTCTTTATCATATTCATTTTACTGTTGGCTTTAGTCCCTAGGACAGAGATTTCTCTTACCAAACTGTAAGCACCCCTGAAACAGATTACTGCATCTCAGTAAGTCTCAACCCAGCAGAAAAGCAGTAAGTACCTTGGCCCCAGAAACACCTAATGACATATTGACCTACTGACTAACAAGGGCATTTAGCAATTAGCTCAGGCATCTTCCTCCAACACGTCACTGTTTCAGAGCAGGTGACTTAAATGCCACCTCTTTAACTCACCCTTTCTGTAGGATTTGCTGTTCAGCTGGAACAGGAGCTACTCAGCTGCACTGCAGCACCCTTGAGGGGAGCTGGCATGTATAGTCTTTGCGGTCCGGGTTATTTCAGATTTATTTTCACTCCAACCAAATACACATCTTTAGTTCAGCTCTAGTTGTTCCAGTTTTGGCTATGAAACAAGACTGTCCCTTAAGTGGCTCTTTGCTCTTTACACAGCATTAGTAATAAGAGCTGTGCTTATTAACAATTTGGAAGAAATACTCAAGGCTGAGTACACTATTCAAAGCTGTTAGGTAGGAAACACTTTTCCAGTCATCAGTTCAACAAGAAAGAATTCCTTTGTAACTGATTAAAACAATATCTGTTTCTTCAAGTAGAGTATCCTCAGAGAGTATACTAGGAGTAAAAGCCAAAAAAATATGCAGCGTCTATACTTTAGTATGGTCTGTTCATCCTTTCTTACATTTCTGTCCTCATGTCCAAGTCTCTAAATTTTCAGTGATATAGACGGTGCAGTTTGACCTGAGAGAATGAGGAGGAAAGGAAGCAGTGTCCAGAGCCAGGTGGAAACAAAGGAGTAATATCTGGAGCCATCAATAGTATGAGTACAAGAAATGTCCTTTTGGGTCCAGTGCTTAGCTTGCAGCAGTAGTAATAGAGAATGCTGTTAGGAAAAGCCCTAGCCACCTGTCCTTGTACCTTACCCATGTCCAGGGTCACTGGATTAAGGACAGTGGCAGATACACCCCTGTCCATTCTCTGTAACATCCATTTTGTCCACAAACTCTTCTAAGCTGTTTTTTTGTGCTCAGACACTTTGTGCCTTCCAATGGTAGCCTGTTCCAGAGGTTCATTACCCGCTGTTTAAACATTGCTTCCTTATATTTGCTGCAAGTGCTAGATCAGTCAGACAGCAGAAATATTTTCTTCTCTCCACTGACTTAAAAGGTCACTTATGAACATCATTTAGATGATTAAGGAAGGTGAGTCAGTGTGTTTCTTAAAGAGATTCTTAAGCTTATGATTGCATGCAATAACATTTTTAATTGTTTTCTTTTGATTGCTATTTATAATTAAAAAGCAAGAATTCCTACATGTGTATGTATAGACCTGTGCAGGGACCTGGGGTCCCACAGACCTGAGCTGATGCCACATTGAGCTGGAACTGGCAGATTGGTTCTGCCTTCCCATCCTGGCTGCAAACTCCTGCCCGTCCTCTGCCACAGTCCTTCCCTAGCACTGCTCCAACCATTAGATGAGTTCAGCCAGCTGGCTCATCAGATGTAAAGCTGTCAGGGGCCTGGAGTGAGCCGTCTGCACTGGGAGCAGTGGGAGCTCACTGCCAGAATGAGGAGAGTGGAGCAGAGCTGCACCTCCCAGCAGCATCGTGCCATTGGAGTCAATTCATAACAACACAACACCCACTCCCAGGAGGCAGCTGGTCACTCCTGCAGTAGGAGATGAAGCTCCTGAAGTATCCAGAGCAATATACCTGGATTTCCAGAGAAGCTGTAGTGTTCACAAGCATGAGAACTACAACAGCAATAGGAGCTGCTATAGGAAAAGCAGAAGAATAGGCTGCAGAAGAATATTGCAGAGGGTAGGAAGATTGACATAAATGGGATACAAGAGTGAAACAATTATACCACCATTTATACAAACAATTTTGCTTCATCTAATTTGTTGGCTTCCTTTTATCCAAATAGGCTGCAGTGTGAGAGCAGTTTGGATGAGGACCAGGAGGCTCTGTTGGACTGCCAGGAAATGAATCGTCCAGATCCAATGTTCACTGTTACAAATATTTCTGCTCATTGTCAGATTTGCCTCCAATGTATCATGCTGCCAATTACAGTGGGTTTAATGAGCTACTTTCACTGCCCAGAGTCTAGTGTTAAACTTTTCTATGAACTGCTGATACTCTTTTATGATATAAAGGGAAGAAAAAAAGTAATATTAGATAGGAACAAAGTACCACCCTAACTATGACTGAGTAACCTATAAGCCCTGATTGCAGGTGGCTTATACTTGGTTCATGCAGTTGGAGAGCTGTTATGTCCTAAGCAAAGCAGTTTCCCCGAAGCAGTGGAGACAAGGGACAGTCACCTTCTCATCAAATAATTACAGATTGCATCAGGATCTTGTACAGTCACTGATTTTCTCTTCAGCTTCTGGGAGATTGCATCAGCAGAAATGGACCCACAGAAATCCTTCAGGAGGAAGCAAATTTGAGTACTTCCATCTTCTCCCCTGTTCCTTCTAATCCATGATGGATGATGCTGTAAATGGGTAAAGGGCCCACAGCATACATGGTAAATGGATTCTTCAGAGCAGCTGTGGAGAGGCACTCACCTTCAGCCATGACAGAGAGGACCTTCTCTGGAGATAGTTACTAACTCAGGTCCAGGACACCCACCCTGCCTTTGCCCTTAACGTATGAAGCATTTAGAACCCACAGCTTAACTCCTTGCTGGTGCTGTTCTGGGTCACTGTGTCCTACTTAAGGACTTTCTGTGATGCAGTACACAGGTTTCCTAGGGAAAATTATGCATATCACAACATTATCTCAATTTTATTACCCCTCTGATTCAGCAAACATTCCCTCTTCATTTTCTCTGTGACATGTTTCCTCAAAAGAAGGCCTCTGGGAACTGTTCAAATCTTTCAGAGCAATTCCTAGTCCAGATCTTGCCAAATTTCTATTCCTTTTCTCTTAAACATATGAATCATTTGTCATAAACTTTCTTCATTGTGTTTCTATGAGAGTTTACACAAGACACGTTACACATTCTTTTTCCTGCAACATCAGGGCCATTCACAACAGTCAGGTGCAGCCGTAAGAATTTCTGTGTCCAGATTTTCTGCATAAAATGCTCTAATCCAACCTAATTATTCCCATCTCCCAGTCCACAAATCTCAAATAACTTTCCAAAACTTCTTTCTGTGGTGGTACCTTAGGGAGCAGATGAGTGACTGTGATAGTTTAACCTGCACTGACTGCCAGGTGCCCACCCAGGGGCTCTCTCCCTCCACGTCCTCAGCAAGGCAGGGGGGGATTTTAAGATTAAAATCTCATGGGTTGAGATAAGGACAGGGAGATCACTTATCAATTACTGTCACATGACAAACAGACTCTATTTGGGGGGAAATTGTTTCATTCATTGCCAATTAAAATATAGAATAAGATGGTGAGAAACAAAAGCAAAACTAAAACCACCTTTCCAGTCACTATCCTACTTTCAGTCTCATCTTCACTCCTTCATTCCCAGCTCTTCTGCTAGAAAAGGCTCTATCAGCAGTCTTAGAAAGCACTTGATTGTATTTCAGTTCATGTTTTTCATATTTCAAATGCATAAATATAATGTCTTCCATTTCAAGACAGTTCTTGACACTTTTATTCATGCCAAATAATACTTTCTCTCAGCTACATTAATGGTCCTGCTTGAGTAAGCTCTTTATGAGTGGTGAAAAGAGTTAAAGGAGACCTTCTGGCTTTTAAATGTGGGCTTCAAGACAGAGAAAAGCAGTTCTTTCCCCTACCTCAAATAAAGAAAACTCCAGCAGAAAAAAAAAAAAAAGCAGATTCCTACAGTCTGAAGAGGAGATTCCCTTTAACCTCTTAATGGACTGCATCTTGAGGTCTGTCAGTAACATCACACACACATTGTCATTATCCACTGGGAAAGATCAAGCAGAGAATGGAGGAGAGAATTGATTTCCTGTCTGTGGAGTGGCAGCTCCAGCATAAGTCAATATTATCTGGAGCACTAAAGTGGAACGGGGCACTTTAGGATAAAGGTTTAATGCTTTATCTACTCGCATAAATACTTTCAGATAACAGAAATTGCATTTAAATAACATACCAGCTGTGACACTAACTGACAGAAGTCAGGGAGTGCCCAAGATAAGACCACATCCTTTACTCTCTAAAAAGAAGAAAGAGAAAAGACCCTGTTCAAGTTAAGATTGATACGTGAGCTTCATCTTATCACCCTGTGAGCCTTGTGTCCAGATCCACAGGCGCATGTGAAGGCAGGAGGCAGATTCGCTGAGTGAGTCATGTTTCAACACCACAGCATTTTGTTGAACATCAGCTCTGCCTTCAAAGGCAGAGACTTAGCTACCAGTTCAGCAAGGAACCTGAGGAAGCCCTTCAGATACTCTGCTGGGTGCACAGTTTGTAAAATTGTGCTCATCACCTCTGTTCTTCGACTCCAGGACCACCTCTTTTTCAAGTTTACACCTTTGACTGTCTCTCTGGCATCATGGTTGTATTTCTCTGCCCTTTCCCCATTTCACTTGGTCATTTCTATGGGTTCATCTCCTGCTGGCAAAATTCCCAGATGGCTTTACTTTGCATTTTTTCTCTTAAAAAGAAAGAACAGTTCCTTGGTTCTTATCCTTGCATCATCTGGCAAATATCAAATTGCCATTTGTTGAGAATTTGAACGAGGGAAGATTTTATTAAGCTGAAATGAGAAAAAGGAAGAACACATAAATTTGTTCCCCAAACTTACCATGGATATTGGCTGAACATTCTGAAATTTTGCCAGCCTCGACCTCATACAACAAGAAAACAAAACTCAAAAGATGTAGCAGGTAGTAGTGACTTTAAAAGCATGAGGGTAGAGAGGAGTCTGCTCATTTGAATGTGCCTCTATGAACAAATAGCAAGCCTGCAGACAGCCAGAGGTAAGTTGTATTACCTTATATAGTGTAGTACACACATACCAAAATAATTCACTACAAATAGGGATCTAACTTAGATATGATCATAAGTCATTGTCAGTAATTCCCATAGACATCTCTCCAGAAAAAGACTGATTCAGAAGAACATCTGAGCACATGAATAACTCTTAGTAGGTGTCTGGTCCTGTTGGAATGTATATGACTAAATTGCTTTAATGAATTGGAACTTCAGCAGCTGTGTGAAATAAATGGGTGACACTCTTAACCAGAGAGCACTACAGCAAATAATCCCTGAAACTACCCAGACAATTTGTCAAACTTCTCTTCTTCTTGAAAGGTAACATTAAAGGCATAAACTTTATCATTGCAAGATAAATGCTGCATTTATAAGTCTACATCCTGATCCTGTCAAAGTCAACTTGAAAATGGGCACAGACAAAAATTAAAACAGAAGCAGAGACTTGACACAATTTGTGATTGTATAATATCTCAGCTCAGTATTTAGTGACTCAAAGTTACCACCATTTCACAACATTAACAAAGGTTCCACTCAAACATTTTTAAAATAAAAGCATTCATGTTTTTAACTTTTATTAAAAAAAAAAAAAAAAAAAAAAAAGCAAATCAGAAAGACAACATTCTTTTTAAATGTTAATTTTTTCCAGGAACAAAAAAAAATCCAGCAAACACTTGCACAACAGATGTATTGTGGGCAGTCCAGCACTTCACAGTGCTTAGCATCCTAAGTCCATGACCTACAATAGGGCAGAAGATATGCCTGAAATCCAGATTTTAAATATTAGTATAAAAAATGCCAACACACATGACTGGTAAGGTGTCAACTGACTACAGTGTTTTGATAAATGGATTAGAGTACAGACTGAAATAAGTAAATTTTAGATCAGAAAGAGATTACACAGATTTATAAAAACCAGGTCCATAAAGCTATAATAAAAGGACTAGCCAAGATATTAAAAGGACTAAGCTTACATGCTCTCCCAATAAAACATTTTCGCTGCCACTGCTGGAGGTGAAATACTAGGCTAGAATGACCATTGATCTAAACAGTATGACATCTCTTATGCTATCATTTATGACTATGCATGGTTAATTAAGCCTAACAAAACACTTCCATGCAGCCAAATCCTCTGTCTTCACAACTTTGTATATTCTCTGGTAGGGAAAGGCAGCAGCAAGCACATCCACTATGTCTAAAATTTCAGTCTATGTTTTGTAAACATTTCAGTATGTGGAGCCCTGATGAATCTCCAGTGATGATGCAGACCCTTTCAAGCTTTCACTTAACTACACAGCTTTCTGGCAAACATATACCTGCTTTGTTAAGTACTTCTTTGCAAAACTCTCAGGACCAATCTACGGATTCACAGGTGTCCATATGCTTTAGTTTGAAAAACAGCATGTCTTGGGAGAATGAGGTTTCATAACTGACCCTCTGGGCAGGTTGCAGTTCAAGAGTAAGGCACCAGCCATCTGAATAGAGATACTTGTTTCTGAGCCAGCAATCCCATTATAGTCACTGGATATTCAGCAATTAATTCAGCTGCCTAAACACTCGGGCTTACTGCCCTTAAAGATGCCTTTATCTGGACCCATGTGGGCTTGGAGAGTCAACAAAAAGTTCATAGGAGACCCATACCTTCCTGGAGCAACACATGGAGGCCAGACAAAGGAAGGATGCCTGAGGACATCTCAAACGATACTCAGTGTCTAGAATAACTGACACCTCTGGACAATTTAGAGAACAATTTAGCTTATTATGAAAGAAACAGTTACTGACTGAATGAATGCTTAAAATTTCATGACAGGGATGAGTCACTTAGTGATTCACTTTACTAAGCAAAAATGTATGGTGTCATTGGAGTTGTCCCAGTGAGTCTGAGACACCTGCACAGGGCCAATTAACAGATCCATATCTACCCGAGTATCAGTCATACACCAGGAGTACCCCGGACATCTCAGGTGTGCTAAAGCCCTATGAAAATGAAATTGACTCCTGCCCTCAGTCTCCTACAACAGGAGTTGAATGTTTTACTTACAAATACACATCAAGGTCTACATGTTTTCATGTTGAGTAGAAACCTGTCCAGAAGGTCTTTCTTTGGTGGTTAATGTGCATCCAAAAACTGCAACTGTGACCCACAAGTCTTTGATAATGAGTTCACCTCTGATGTCGTTAAATATATTTTAAATATGCTTATTACAGGCAATGAAGTACTATATCCATCTCATAAAGGCATATTACATTGGCAGCATCAAATGATAAATGAGATGGGGCACTGGAGGAGGACTTTGGGAAGGAGATAACACTTACATGGAAGCAGATTTTCCATGCATGTGGAAAAGCAAATGTATTTTTATCAGTAGTGGATTTCTGGTTGATTGCATTGAGTTAGTGTTCTGCACCTTTGCTTTTAGTCTATGCTGCCACTCTGGCAGTAAGTTGCCGCTTCACAGCATTTTCTATTTCAGGTTAAACATAATTTAATTAAAGTCAAATTTTTCAGGATAATTTCAGAAGAAGAATTAGTGCTGAATTTTTTATGAGAGCAAACTTAAATCTACAATATATAACCCAAGGTCCGTCATTTACCACATGAAGTATCATTCAGAGTATGATCAGTTCAGCCAAGACTGTCACTCTTAAGGTCCTTTTCCTTTGCTGTTGACTCCCTTGACTGCCTCTACACCTGAAGGCTCAGATGTCCCAATTTCCTTTTGCACTTCTCTGCTTACATCTGCTTACAGCATCTGATGAGCTGTTTCTACACAGAAAAGAAACTTAAGATACCACAGCAATAGTTTTTGTTTTAAAAAATGGCATTTTCAATTTCTACATTTTAAGCTGTAGAAATACTGCCTACAGGAAACAAAAGAAGTTTTCTACCAAAGAGGATTAGCATTGCATATCATGTTACAGCATCTTTTAAAATAGGTCACAATTTCTGACTGTCTCCATCTCTCCTCCTTCATGGCATTATTCCATGAGAAGAGAAACAGGAAAGATTGATCTTGTGAGGCTCCAAATGCAAGAGTGTTTGTAGAAAAGGAGCAGTTGCTTATTATGACTTACCCGATCTGTCAGAGAAGAGCACATGGTCAGAACAAGAGAAGTCTAGCCAGGCAATAAATATGGAGTGAAAAATACATTAACACACTCACCACACACAATGTCACGTAAATCATATGAGTAGTGTTCTCTCTGGCTGAACTGTAACAGCGTGGTAAGCTTAGCTTTCTGGTCATTAAGACTGAATATCTAAGAGCCTGTTAAGGACTGAGATGTGAGGCTGACCACTTTTTTTTATACATATATCTGCTGAGGGCAGCAACAGCTGTATTTTTACACAGTGCTGGGCAGAAGGTTGCAGAGAAGTCACACGTAAGTGCTGAACTCTCATTTACACTTCATAGACCCTTTCTTCTACATTGGTTTCTTCCTATACAATAATTAATGTAGGTTGAGAATAGGTATTTAATCTTTCTGTATATGGAAACTCATCATCAAGACTCTGCAAACATTGCTTCTTTCTGACCTTAGAAGGAAGTAAGAGCCAGTGGAGTTAAGAAAGTAAGAAAGGTTCCCTTGCTGATGCTTGGTAGTGGCATCAGCCACAAAGACACATTAAATACACTCAGATGTCTACAATTTCATGGCATTATCCTCTGAATTGTCTTCTGATCACAGCTCCATCCAGAATCTTTCTTCCATCCACAATTACAATCACCAGATTCTTCTCCTTTCTTTTTTTTCCACTGAATATGTCACCCCTTCTGTTCATGCTTTCTTTAAACAGAGAAAAGAATGGTTGGTGCTTCTGACCTCTCTACAACAGTTATATACCATCTTTATAAAACACACCCTTGTGGTGCATCCATAGACATTCCTAATTTTATGGAGGAAAGCACACTTAAAAACTAAAATTAGAAAACTCTTCCTACTTATGTCAATGAGCCATGAGATCACTCTCAAAAGTATATCAGTGATATACATGAACGTTACAAATGAAAAGTAATGCCCTAGAGCTTCTGCTTGTTCTAAGAATATTCATAGATATTAACCTTCCCTCCACAGTGGCTAGATTCTACTAAGCCACCACCATCATCTGCCAAGTACAGTTTAACTTCTGACTTCTCTAAGAGGGGAGATTTGTCCCTGTTTGGTAAAAGTCACCTGGAATTCCATAAGTTCTTCATAATATAAATGCCAAAGACAAGCAATAAAACTAAGATGAGATTAAATTTGGTTTAGTTACCTGTGTCTCAGAGTGAAGGAAATTTCAGAGTAAAAGGAACTCATAATTTAATTTGGTTTACACCCTGCTGTATACTCTAGAAGCCCGTATTTATACATAGCCTGATTTTCTGAAGAGCTGCTGAAGTGTTAAGAACACAAAAGGATATGCTCAGAATAAAATGCATAGGCTACTGTTTCTCATTAAGAATCATGCAGCATCTGATTTCCACTGTTCTGCATCTCCAGGCTGCACTGATGCATTTTCTGTTTGCATTCCCAGAGCACAGTCCTACTCCTTTTACACTTATATAAGTTATGCTGGGGTGAGTTATTATTACACAAATAAATGAGGCTTCCAGGAATATGTCATTTAAAAATCATAGTAACTATATTATGGTGCATGTATAATACCTTACTGTTTAGTGATAGACCATAATCCTCATTCTGAATCATTATGGTCTATCATATCAATAGAGTTTTAAAGCCCTGGGAACAGAGAGACCACAGCGGTTTCCCTGGAGCCAGTCTGTAGTACTGAAAATACATGGAGAAGACTTCAGGCCAAATATTCATAATTGCTGTATTTCTAAGTAAATCACTGAAAAAAATATAGTAAGTATCCTTGTAAAATAATATCTGCCATATTTTTACACAAACACATCACTGCATTAGTCTAATTCATGGAATAATGGGATTTAAGACTCATAAAATCCAAGAGATATCTTGCAATTTTTTTTGCATAGGTGTCCAAGTTATACTTGAATGTGTTTTCCCTTGCAAAATTTGGGTGTCAATTTTGATGTTTGGCAAGATTTCATGGAACAGTTTTGTAGAGTGCTGTAAGTGATTGTTTATTTGAAAATATGAGGATAGCCTTAAATTTGCAAGGCAGAACTGCCCCAGCATATAATCACTGTAAAAGTGTATTTGGCAATTTATGTGTCACCTATACTTTAAAAGCACAAATGTGCTGATTAAATCTGATGACTGATCATTCTATCCAGATGTTTGAGTCAATAAAATCAAATTCTAACATTCATAGGTTTTTCTCACAGAAGTCTTGACAATGATACCCCATTGCCACAAGAGACAACAGTAACCTACAACTTTTTATCTTGTGTACAGAGCTACATGTGTGTTAATAAATGCAACCCTGAAGCTTGAGGGCTTAAACTCACTTGGACCACTCATCTAACAGTAACAGAACACACAGAATTTAAGACTTCTTTTTCTCTAGAAAAGTCATTGTTGTTACACTGTGACTGCTTATTAACCAAATGTTGTGTATGACTTCATCCTAGCACTTCAGGGTTCCTGTTATCTCCTAATGATTTGTCCATATTCTTGGTGATACAGTCCCTGTGATTTTTCCAGGATCACGTCTTGTGATGATGCATCCTCGCTAGGCTTTGTTTGCAAAGAAATTTATTTCCTCATTTTACAACCTTATATATCTCTCTTCATTTTACAAGCAGGGTGAAGACCCCTGTGAAGATGAGATGGGCATCTCAGGAGGGTATCCAAATGAGCAGTGTTTGCAAATAAATAAATCACTCTGGAGCTTGGAGTTTTGCTTTACAGATACACGTGCACACACACACATGCTCACAGTTCCTCCTTCCATCTAAAGCTTTCTTTGTTCTCTGTTGTTTCTCAGCAGATGCAGTATGTCTATTTGGTTCCTACTCAGGCTCTCCCCCCACTAAATCATTGAAAGCTGTTTTCTCAAGATCTTCAGGAAACTCACAAAACATGACTTCTTCCTTTTTTATCTTAGTAGGTTTAGTGGGGTTTTTTACTGTTCACAACCAAAGACACAAGCATATGGTAACAAAGCAGAAATAAAAGAAAGGAAACATCCAACATTAAAAAAAAAGCAGCTTTTACTGTCATTATAAAACAAAACCTGTCAGTATGCTCATAATCAATGTGTTGGTTTAAGCCCATTTTCCTAAACTTGGCTCCTCCATATCTACATACTTTACCTAGAAAAATGGTAATGACCTCCCAAGTTTCCCCGAAGGAAAGCCACACACACACACATAGTGGTTTCTTTCCACATTGTCTGCATAACTCAGACACAAATGGGACTAAGCCAAACACAGCCCCATCCACTGGCACATATACTGAGCTTGTCTCTTCCCAAGCATGACAGTGCTCCTGAGCTAGAGCTTGATTGTCAGTGGACAGGACTGTAAATAAGGGTCTGTAATATCCAAAAGGAAGGAATTACTGGTTATTTCTCATAATGCAGTAGTTTCAGGGTGTCTGGGGAAGCCAGCAAGCACCAGGTTTAAAACAACCTGAAGAAAGCACTTTTTACCTGGTGCACAAGCACATTGTGGGATACTTTCCAAAGAAAGAGCACTGTGGAGCCTAAAAGCATTAAATGGCTCCTCAAAAGAAACCCTTCAAACTTTTTGGAGCTAAAAAATTTTAACCTAAAACCTTTAGCTAAAGACTGCTGAAAACCATCCTTGCTTGGATGTGCAAAGCCCCAGACTGCTGGCCATGAGAAGTGAGGAGGATAAACTATGGAAAGAATCATGTAAAAAAGCAGTCAGGGTCTTCATTTTCTCTAGTGCAGCAGCTGCTTCTGTCATCAAAGGCTGGTGGGAGATATATGCTCCACATTATTTTAAATCCTTTCAGTTGCAAAATCCCAAAACTTTAAACTCATTATGGTTGGTAAATAGAAGTGAAGTTTCAGTTGCTAAACTTCTAAGTCATTTAATAGAATATATTCGACCTTGGTTGTGGAATCTCTAATAAACAAACAATAGGCATTTTCAGTTAGAACAATCTATTGTATCGACAACATTTTAAGAAGGGTGAGTTTTTTTAGGGGGTGGTTTGTTTGGTTTGTTTTGGTGTTTTTTTTACAAGGGAAGTGTTTCTTTTTTTAGCTATTTTTGCTAAAGGAGTAATAGGTAATATTTTATTATGTTTATTATAATAATAACTTATAAAGACCTCCAAGGAAGGAAAAATAGTATAAGTAAGAACCAAAAGCCTGTGTCATTTTTCATCAGGAATTTTTTCTTCTTATTCTGATTGTGATTGTGATTTTCTTTCTTCTGAATGTGTTTCTTGGTCCAATAAAGGTTTTCACACTGGCTAACTTACAGTTCCTGTCTTCATTTTCATACTTTTATTTGTTTAGTTGTCATGTGCTTCCCATTTTCTGAAATATGATTAATGAGTGAAAAGTATTGCTTTCATGTTACAGCATACATCATGTGAACCACAAAAAAATATAAAAATATCGCTGACCCAGATCTCAGAGAGATTCTACAGCCAATAAGCCTCTTCCCTGCCCTGGAGGTGGGCCCAAACCAAAATCACAGCTTCACAGAATCACAGAATATGATGTCTTCAGACAATATGAGATGTTTGGAAACTTGCTGTGAAGAGTTAAACATCAGCATTTAAACTCACTCCTAATTATAACAACCTAGACTTACAATGCACATGTAACATCTATGCTGTGTGAGTCATTGGCAAAACTTTCACTGACTCCAGCAGGAGCCAGGATCATCTTCAGAGTGGAATAAACAGAAAAAATTACAGATTTGTGCTTATTGTTGTGTAAGTGAAAACCTTCTTGCCTTTTTTTTAAATCAGGGAAAATATAACTAAACTAAACTAAATTTGATGGGGGGGGGAACCAAACCAAAACAACCCTCAGGCATTACTTCCAATTAGAACAACAAAGGAAAACACTGCAAAGATAGGAAATTGTAAGCTTTACATTTGCTTCCTAGTGCCTACATCTCATAAAATAGCTTTTGTTTTTAGACCATTCTAAGTTCAACATCAGCTCATGAAGGATGGAATTGCTTTAAAATTTTGCTTGCTGCACTCTGGCAGGAGCAAAGATAGTTGATATTACCATAATCATTAATTAATTTCCAAAAACCCTAACAGCTAACAATAAAAGCTAATTCATCTTAAAATGTCAGACTAGCTGTATTTTAATTATGTTTTTCAGTCATATCAATCAATAATTTTTCCAGGATGATGTGGCTTGCCCTTTTGAAATCAATGGACTTGCTCACCATAAGCAAAGTCTCCTTTATGGCTCTGCCGTGGTGATATTTGGCCAGGTTTCATGAATAGCTCTGATACAACATTTGTATGTGGAACACATAAGAAAAGTGTTGTCTTGTAGCCATAGTACAAAATGGGTTGAAGTAATTCATTGCTCCAAAAAGCATACCATTTGTCTGGCCTTTGGTGTGTAGCCCCACTGTGACATCTCCAGAAAGGTAGAAACTACTCAGGAATTAATATGCCTTTGCCAAGATCCCTTCAAGGGCATGAAATGTTGTCTTACTTTCCTTAGTTGCCTTTCTGGGCATCTGAACTTGTAGCAGGTAAGAACATGAAGGGTGATGAATCTGGGACACAACTCCTCTGCCTTTTTCCCCCTTGAAAACTCAAAGCTGCACAAAATATTTCTGGGTCTTAACTCTCTCCTTTTAGGCAATGTTTCTTAACTAAGTCTTTTGAACCCATTAGTCTCATGCCTGTAAGAAAAAAAGAATCTTCTATATTATTTGAGTTACACCTCAATGGGGGAAATTAACTCCTCAACCCTGTCTTCCTTCTTCCTTCTTTATCCGGGTCCTGCTTGTTGTTCACATTGGTCTCCACTGGCCCTGAGATGCCTTGTTGTGCCCATCTGTGATTTTGTGCAGCAGCTCTGGAGTCATGGAGGTTATCCAAAGGTTATCTGTGTGTGCAGGTTATTTGATGACTTCTCTTCAGTTGTAGTCCCTTTAGAAGAGGGTGGATTATCTGAGGGCTGGGTCATCTGCAGTGTTTGATCCACATCCTGGTGAAGTCAAGAGGATGTTTGATTTCCAATCTGACAGCAGCAGCTCTCCAAAATATTTTTATCTGCCTCCCTGTTAATTCAGTTTTCAGTTCATACCAATGCTGCAGCTTTCCTGCTTGTATAGTGACCATCTCCAGGTCAGAAAACAGGGGAGGGGGTGAATTAAAGCCTTGAGTGCACAAGGGAAATGAGAGTAGGAAGAAAAAGGTCCCTGCTCCACCTGCTTCCTCTCTTCCTTTTCAGAGCAAATAAAGTAACACCACCCAATAGTCGGATCGAT
The DNA here is from genome assembly GCA_024611195.1 of Ceyx melanurus. Taxonomy (NCBI): domain Eukaryota; kingdom Metazoa; phylum Chordata; class Aves; order Coraciiformes; family Alcedinidae; genus Ceyx; species Ceyx melanurus. Next base: position 54,037 of record JANHGL010023262.1, on the reverse strand, counting down.
GGTGCAGCAGGTGATACCCCTTGGGAAAGCCCTGCACCCCCAGCACAGTGAGCTGCAATTACAAGGAGGCTTAAAAACCTGTACTGAGCTATTTGGCATCAGCCAAAGTCTTCATGAGCAACCCAGGTGAGACTTTGAGGAACAGCAGCTTCCCTCTTCCAGTGGCCTAATTTAGCCTCTGGCTACTTTAAAAGTTAAAGAGCAGAAGATGGAGTCTCCTTCTTGGAGGGAAGTGCTACAGATACCCTAACTAAACAGCCTCTAAAATAATGTTGTTTCTTCTCTCTTGTGATGACTGCCTCAGACACCTGGTTGAGTTCTTTTCCTTTCAGCTTAGATTTCTAAAGAAAATAAGGCGATTCTCTTTGAATCCAGGGGGTAAGGACTGATACGATTGTCATTTAATCAGTACCACTGTCAGAGGCATTTCACAACCATAATTCAGATGCATAAATAAATAGAAAGAAGCAGAGAGAAAGAATAATCATGCTGGTTGGTTCTTCCTGTACCTAGTGCCACCTTTGCTGACCCAGCAAGGCCAGGGCCAGGGGTGCTTCACACGGGGCTGCTGTGTGATCCCGCAGAGAGCTTTCTCACGCACACGAGCACAGCACTTGTCAGCTGTCTGACAAACTGTTTGCAAAGGAGAGCTTTCTCTCCCTCCCTCTGTGTGCATGACCCAGGGACCTCCTGCTGTGTTGGAGCAACCCATCACTGGTCACCTCTATGCATTGTCTGAAGGCCTCTCACCATCTGGACCACCTAGGAGAAAATGTTTTCTTAAAGAGGGGAAGATTAAGGAACGGGGATTTACACCTCAGTCCCCAAGGTAATTACCAGATGGCAAATGGCTTGTTTTCACTTGATGAATCAGAGCAACTGAATCAGGCCTACCAAAGCAGCTTGGATTTCATTTCCAACCAACCTTTTTATTTTACAAGCTGAAGAGTTTGTTTCCCACCCTTTAGATAATGATTTTAAAGAAAAGCTAACTAACATTAAAGCCAAAGTTTGGCATTGGTTGGGTGGATTTCAGTGTGCCAGGAGCTCAACCATACCATTTCCCATACCATCTTAACTCTTTGCTAACCACTGTGGGTCCTGCCAAGAGCACCCAGCAAGTGTTTACTCACCTAAGTAAGCAAAGCAAACTGAGGCCATCTCTCCCAGGGCTTCAGAAAGAGACTATAAACCTGAGGACTGTCATCAGTCTTTCATTTTTAACTTTCTTCTATGGTAAGAAATATGAAATTGAAGCAATTGCCTTGTGAGGAATTAAATCTTTGCTTGTTTGTTTTCAAAAATAACCATAGAAATTGGCAGTATTTGGATTTAGTCTTAGTAATAAAAAAAAGAACAGAAAAACATATTCAATAGAAATGTATAGTTAATGCTTTGTTTTGTTTCCTTTAAAAAATAAAGAGCAAGAGATTTAATCAAACTTAAAAAGAATACTTTATTAAAGGCCTTCTTGTAAATATAGGCTTGAGCCCTAAATTAAAGTAATATGACGTTCAAATGTCATCTTCTAAAATGCTAAAGACAGCTAAAATACAAATGTAATGTCTAACTTGGCATTCATAACATTCCTAAATCTTATGCTGACTTTCTATGTATTAGATGGAATAAACAGTAGAGGGTTTTTTTGTTTGTTTTGTTTTGTTTTGTTTTCTTAATTTCTATTCAGTTTTCTGAAATGAATAACAAATGCAGGCAATCATCAAAGGATGCCAAGTAGGACTGGGAGCCTCTCTAGTTTCACTTTGCAACATTTCATTATGAGCTCTCTATAGCAGTTGCCACAGCAGTTTACCCAGTTGTCATATGGCCTTTTCTCATTCATCAACCTGCCTTACAGATGTGGAAAAACATGGGATTATATTAAAAGTTTCTGCCTTTGCCTTAAAATGCCCATTTTCTCTCTTCGATGTATTCTATAATTAGTTTAGATGTTTCTGTTTTCACAGAATCACAGAATATTAGAGGTTGGAAGAGACCTAGAAGATCATCTAGTCCAACCCCCTGCCTGAGCAGGATCTCCTAGACCAAGTCACCCAGGAACAGATCCAGGCGGGTCTTAAGTGTCTCCAGAGATGGAGACTCCACAACCTCCCTGGGCAGCCCGTTCCAGAGCTCTGTCACCCTCACTGTGAAAAAGTTTTTCCTTGTGTTGACCCTAAACTTCTTGTGCTCCAACTTGCACCCATTGCCTCTTGTCCTGTCATTGTTGGCTCATGGTCATCAAACAGGACCTTGTTTGCAGATCAGCACCTGCTTGCAGTAGGTGAGATCTACCTCAGTAAGCAGGACAAAGCTATTTTCACCAGCAGTATGGCTGATCTCATAAGGAGGTCTTTAAACTACGTATGGTGGGTGACAGAAAGAGTAATCAGCAGAGTGCATGACAGACAGGATCACTGAGCAAAAAGTATGGAATGATGTGATACGTTTAATTGCACCAAGCTGCTCACAGCATGTAGGAATGTCTTGACAATAGGATTTGGTCCAGGTTTGTTTGATGAAAAATGTGTCATTGTACTTAGTTTCCATTAGTACCACATTACACTGTGATTAAGAGAGTCAAAATAAAAGCCTGGACCATGCTCTGTGGGTTGCAACTGGCTGCTTCTTTGGCATCAATAGCTACATCTATTGAAGTTAAAACAGTGGACAAGGGCTGATTGCTGGCATTCCATAAAGTAGTAAAACATGGTTTGCATCCATATGGCAACACTATTTTTCCCTAAAAAAAAAGAGATAAATTAATCCAAATTTCCTATTAGAAACAGTGTCTGACCTGTTTCTGAACCATGCCAGGGCTCTGTCTGGAAGAGCATTAGCTGGCATGGGCAAGCACCATGCCAACAATCATGCCAACAGTTACACAATGCAGACTATTGTAGTTCAGTGCTCACCCTATGCCCTAGTCTTGTTTAGTTTAGTTACTAGTGTAGACATAGCCAAAATAGCCAGAATATAAGGCAATGATTTTGTCTGAAATCAAAAGTTGAAAAATTCAACTCAGCCTCTGTTTGTGGACCACATTATATGCAGGATCTTTACATCTCCCAGCAACATACACTAGAAAGACTGCTTGAAACTTAGAAATAATAGAGGCAGCACATGCTGGCAGTGAGAAAGTAGGTGATACTAAAGCCAGTCTCTCCATCCTGATGGGATGATAAAAGCAGGAGCTCTGGGCAGGCACACCAAGCTTTTGAAGAGCAACCTTGGGCTACTTCAGGGCCCAGACAAAGAGTGATTTGGGGTTGGTTTTTTTTATTTTGCCCTTGTCAAACAAAAACAGACCTGCATATGGGCCGATGCTGTGTAGCCTAGACCACGCAGGATACTGATCAGTTTATCTCACGCTGAGGAAAAGTGCCCAACACTGAATGATGTTAATGGGAAAGTCACAGTCAAAAAGTAGCAGTGGGACAGTACCACAGACAACAGAAAGCTCCTTAGTTAGCCAGAAAGAGATATGGCAGAGCCTGATGCTCCTCAGTCAATGTGACAAAATCAGGACCAGTAGATATGATGTTAAAAAACAGTCATAATGTAAAGGACAATCAAGTCCTTCCCTTTGATTCCATGCTTTTAAGGACAAGGGTGGGATGGTAATGTCCAATACAGTTTAAATAGTCTTGATGATATTTATGAATGTCAGTTATTATACTTTATTTATTTACATAGGAAAATTAACTCCCCTAAGCCAAATGGACCAAAGAAGTGGCCTGTGAAAGAAACTGGGGCTTTGAAGGCAGTATCTTCATTTGACAGTGAAAAACAGCAATGCTGACTCTGTATTTGAAGAAGGACTTCCACTGAGCATTATGTTTGCTAATGGTAAATGCTTCAGAGGCTTTCAGGAGTCAGGGATTACTCAGATATCTAAAATGCATATTCATAAACCACAATTTTGCAAAAAAACACACCAATATAATAAAGAGGAGGGAGCAATTTATCGAGTGATGCATATGTGGATGGTTTCCTTCCTCCACCCCAGAGGAAAAGTGAAATTCAGGACCTAAAGGTTATCTTCTTCTTGCTGCAAATCACTGTTATCACTTGTGTCACAGTTCTTATTGGAAATCAAATCTTCACAAAGCAGCTATCAGTGTGTTGCAATATTGTTCATTGTATTTAATCTAATTTAGGCAATGATATTTTAGACTGATTTATGATATGATAACATCATCTATTCTCCTTCATAACTTCTGAGCCTAAAATCCAAATTTCACAGAAGGGAAAAAAAAATTCTCAAAACAGCTACATTCCTACATATTTAATGTGGCTGGACAGCCAGGTCTATTGATACAATCTCCCACTATGGTAACAGTGGCATCATGAGCTCCAGCCTTACTAAACAGTAGTGAATCTACAACTGCAACTACCCTCGAAACACAAATCCTTAGGAAACATAGCTACCATGCTCCTGCCATTCATGGAATTGCTGTGCAGATCAGGGCAGCTAGACAGGTCCAGTTCAAAGGGAGATACTTACCCCCAGCTAGAGAAGGTGATAATTTAGTGAAGCATAGAGCACCCACAGTGATGTCACTTGACCCACTGCTATCAGATAATCACAGAAAGCAGCCTTTGTTTAATATTCCTGTGTCAGGTGGCATTAGCAGTAGTTTGACTACAGAATATGAGACTTCTCTTTTTTATAGTCTGTTGCATAACAGACTATGTGCCTCATCCTATGAACTCCATTTGACCATCTAGTCATCCTTAAAGAATCCCTCTTGTTTATTAGATCTCAGTTTTCTTCATGTGATACATGGGCAACTACCTGGGTAAAACCACAAAGGCTGTTGAATAAAATCTGCTTGATTCCCTGGCAGGCTAGACCCCTGTTGAGATGCTTGCATGGTCATTTCACAGCTATATTTGATATCATCCAAATCTGTAAGGACAAAACTGGTCTACATTACTCATCTTCCTATTTGAAAAATAGTTTTAATATTCTATGCCTCCTTATAAAGTACTAAGTCCAAGAAAAAAGTTCCAGTCACGTTTTCAGTCATTCCTGTCTCAAATGGGACCTTACCCTTGGCTTAAATATAACACCCTATTATAAGTAGTTCCTCTGTTCATACAGAAGGGTACTGCTAATAGTTAGATCTTGCAGTATCTAAAAGTGCAAAAAACCTATACATTGGAGATTTTCCAGATTGTGGAAATTAGTTCCTGGAGATAGAATAAATTGCCAATCACAGTACTGAAAATAATGAGATTTCCTATTGATTTTGACAGGCATTCACCGTTGTTCATGAATCTAAAATAATTTTGTGTTTCTGGAGCAAAATGTCCACATACATAACTATCAGTAGGGTACAGAAGCAAAGCAGCCTTACTGAAGTCACAAGTTCAGGCCTTGTTTCAGACTATTTAACACTGCTGCCCCCAGTGAGCAACACTTCATGACTGGGATGTAGAAGTCAAAGGCAGACATGTATTCCAAGCTTTATTCCTGTAGCTATTACTTACAGAACCTGACTTGTCTATACCAATAATAGACCATATAATAATGGGCATACATTAAGCTTCATTCCGAAAGCAGAATGGCAGGAGAATGGCAGGAGAGGCACTTTGAATTCACAGAGGTTTAAATCCATGAGGAATCTAGCTATATATAATATACTTAAAGCACTCTGTTTACACAGGCAAAGCTGAATCCAACCCCAAGACTATTTTTGTTTGTGTTGTAAAAGACAATGCAGTTTAAATCATAATATACAGTTTGCAGTGCAGTTTCCATGAGTTTTGGTTATCTGAAACATATTTTTTTCCCAGAACTGTATCATGTTTTTTATCGTCTAGTCAGTATTTCGAAAGCATCTCATCTGTTAAGTACATAATTGTCTGAATTCCTATCAGCTTCTCCCATTTGGTTAATATGAATTGCACCACATATTAGTTATTATCAGTTTGTCTACCAAAAATGTGGAGCTAGCTAATAATGATAATCTCAAGGAAGTTTTATGTTTGCTGTTTCTTCTCCTCACATTGCTCACTCAGTTCTGAACCTCACAAATACATAATACCATTCCTTAGAGTAAACATATTGTAACTCAATTTTCTTCCCCCAAGCAAGCAAGCAGATGAATGGCCTTGGTGGATTATTCTGTAACAGAAACACTCATAACGGGTCTGTGATAAGCAAGCCAATGGAAATGGAGTAGTGCACTGTTTAAAATCATCTAAACATTTTCTCTTAACATGAAACATTTGAAAATGTGTAGCTCAGTGTTTGATGAAACACAGTACCCTGTTGTCTGTAGGCCAGTTCTAGCCCCTTCTTTAAATGTAATCTTTTATCAAAGTCACATATGTTTTCAATAAATTCACATGTGGATGCAGTTATACCAGGAAAACTGATTCACAAGTACTTTAGAGGCTTCTCTATCTTTCAGGCCCACCTAAAGTTTCTTTCAATTTTTTAAAATATTTTTTTAGTAAGCATACGAAGGGCAATAATCAGTTTTGCTTGCTTACAACACAGCCACCCTGCACTGAGTCATAAGTACAGCATTGTTCAAAGGAACTGCTGGTACTAACTCCAAAAGTTTAAACGTTCTTCTCCAAACAAAAAACTCTCTTGAGTCTGTTAGTCATCATCTCCCACAGGTATTGATTCAAGGCTACAGTTCTGCCTATTCCTGCCATGGCTAAAAAGATTAGTTACAAGGATTTCGGAAAGGAGCATTTTCATGCACAACCAAACATACAACTATTTCTTTCTTGTCTGCTAATCTCTGTGATTATTGTACTTTTCTGAAACTTTTTCAACCACATACAGCACAAACATAGTTTAATAGCAACAATAAAGCACTACTTTTTTTTTTTCTGCAGAATTGAATTTAAAAGGTAGTTTTGCCCTCAGAAACCTAAACTGCATCAACACACAACTTTGCTGTAAATTCAACTCAATTCTATCAGCTTTTTCAACTAGGAAACACAAATTTAGAGGTAGAATGTGTTTAAAATATATTTTTATGAACTGAACTCCTATTGAGTCAGACTTTCAAAGCAATCTTAATACAGGTCACCTCTTCATTTCCAGGAATCTAATTTTATCGCTCCCTCCAAGCCATGCCAGAAATGGGAGCTCTAAAAAGCACTTTAATCACTTCTGGGATTGTTTTTAGATTATGATTTCAAAGAATTTCTGCTAACAACCAAATGGTGAACCTTGAACTTATTTCACAGTTTTCTAGGATGTCTCACTGACAGTTTTCAAATGCAATTTGCATTCAGCATTGTTCATATTGCCTGCATTCATATCAGAGGTCGTCTTGTCCTGCGATATGCAGATATTTCCCAAGACTACTTTCAAGCAAAGGAGCTTAAATACATAGCCCTCCATAACCTGTGGATTTGTGATTTGAACCTAGATTTTCAAAGTAATCCAACTCCTTCAGGTCAGCACAGGAACCTTCAACCATTTAGAGAAAGAGGGATTTTAGATGCCAGCATTACATGGCCAGAATTAGATGTAACCAGAATACTTCATCAGTAGCTGAAAGCAAGTAATTGACAGGCAGCTTTAGGAAATTATTGCGAGTTGTAGCCACCTTGCTATGAATCTTTCCTAGGGAAGGTGCAAGGAGAGTTATTGCTGGTAGATACAGAGAAGTTGAGGGTGCCCAAACCTTTTCAGTCATAAAGCTGTATTTGCAAATTATGTCAGACTTGGAAAAAAAAAAAAAAAGTTAAAAAAAAAAGAAGTTTCAAATGTGCATTTCTCACATGTCAGTTTTAGGAGCATCCAGATCTTTCTCCTCCTTCAGTAGCATGAGACCTGGTGCCAGGTCAAATGCTGCCTGTGTGAAGTAAGGAGATTTACTGCCCTGCCATGCTCCTGGGAAGCTCTGGGGATGGCAACAGGACACCATGTCCTTCAACACCACAGCACCACAGCACATCTGGACAAATCCCAGATCTGACCACTGTATTGCTGCATTTTTCTGACTCTTCAGCAGCCTGTGCATAACCCATGTGTGGTTTCAAACTCCATGCTGATCAGTGTGGTACAGGCAGAGGAATAAAGTGGGACAGTCCTTCTGGGGTACTGGGTTTCCAAAGCCCTCATCATCCTCACTGACCACTCTTCTGAGTGACTCATGCCAGAGGCTGAGCACCATCACAACATAAGTTGCACCAACAATGAGCATGGTGATTCACAGACAATAGAAAATGGGTTCAAATTTTCAACATCTGAACATTCTGGGCTAGAGGCAAGAAAATGTTTAAATATATGTTTATTTTTATTTATATGGAATCAAGGGACACAAAATGTTGTGTAAGTTAAAGCATGTACTTCATCAAGGGTAGAGTTCCCGGGTATTGGAGAATCAGACCTTATATAGCAAAACTTTGCTCCAAAAGTTACAGATGCACCTTACAGTAAGAAACAGAGCACACACAGCGTGATGGCAGGATCAGGGTCAAAACTGGGTACAGTCCCCAAAGAATAAGATCAAGGGATATAGAAACCATACTGCTTCCATAGGGTTGGGGCCAAAGAAGGTTGTCAGCCCATCATCTTCAACAGAAACAGTTTGATCTTTTGAGGAATGACAGCACTGGAAACTCTCTGAATGTCCTCATCTGTTGTTATGTGTAACCTCTGCTTCCTCTTACTCCAAGAAGGCTCCACTCTGTTCAGAGGTAAAGTTTCTATACGACTATATGGATTTATGACATGAAATTCAGAACACACAATTTTAGTCTGTCTATTACAATCAAAATATAAGCAAAATCTACCTAACAGTAATCCTGAGATCTCTTTGAAACCAACTTCCAAAGCTTGTGCAATCAAATACCAGCAACAGAATATGAATTAATTTTACCTGACATTTAAAAGATTTATAATCACTGTGGTTATTTGGTGCAGTAAATCTTCACATAATTTTTTTACAGCCATATTTAACTTACCAGTAATTCCAGTGCAAATCCAGAAAACTTCTAGAGAAACACAAATTTCATAGATGCAGATGGAGATAAAAAAAATGGTAGAGTTTCAGTTGAAGTGCTGTGGTTTTACACTGAAATAACAAAGTTAGAATCTGGTCTGGAGAACACAATTCCCATGGAAATCTGTATGACAAATTCAGAAGGGGTATAGGTTACATGTTAAATATAGGTTGATCAGAAATGGTAGAAGTGCTGAAGTAGTGGTAAGCAGGATCTTGGATTAATTTATCCCCCAGTGACTGCAAAAAAATGGATAATGTACATGTTGAGGAACACAAAGTAAAAAGCAAAATGGGAAATTAAGAGAAAGCAAGCCATTCTGCTCTCTTGGCTGAAATCCCTCTTATTCTTCAGATGAGGAGCTATTGACTTCATTACAGAGACTGAACCTTTTCTCATTTCATGCTATTCAGCAGCATTGGTGGCATATGAAAGGAAACTGCTGCCTAACACAGAGTGAAAACAGCTTCACTGTCTCAGTGTCCTATTACTCTCCACATAGTAGAAGCAATCAGAGGGAAGGACTTCCTGGCAGGGATTTCAGCTGCAAAAACTCATCCTCTGGGGAGAAAAAATAAAGACTCTTATGTAAACCTTTATCAAGGGCAGTACTTCCAAAAATGGGGGAGACCATCAAAATGTGAGCGTGTCTGCTTTTAAAGAGAGATCAGAAGGACAGAAAACTGGAAGAATATTGTGTGGTCTCACCAGTAATTTATTTCTTAAGGGGAACGTCGGGTGAACTCTCCCCCTTCCCTTCTCTAGTCTCAGGCATGTCTGGTTCTCTGATTTAAAATTCAGTTCAATACCTCCCAGACAGGGAATATTATTTCCTCCCTTCTTTATAGATTTCTCTGGTTTGCATTAGCATTCATATATTTATTTTTTATTATTACCATTTATATATTATAAAATGTTGTTTGCCTCTGTCCACAGCATTGGAATAGTTGCAGTGATCTTAAAGATACCACAAATTAAGTTACTGGATCCTGCTCCAAACTCATCAGGGCACACTGAGGAAGACAAAAAATGAGCAAACCCATTGCATCTGGTGCTCAGTGTTTATGCATTTTAGCAACACATGTTCCATTGTGCTAATACCCATCTGGAAAAGCATCAGTGAGGAAGAAACTGTCTAGTTTACTGCAAGGACCAATGCTGTCCTCCCAGCCAGCCTGGCAGTCAACACTGTGCTTGAGGGATTTTAATGTACACAAATATGGTTTTGATTTGGTGACCTTCATTTTTAACAGGAACTTCTTCTGAAGCCAGTCAAGGTAAATGACCAGAATCTGTAGTGAAATCTAAGAACTGTATGCATTATTTGTGTCTAAGATCAGTAGTGAATTCAAAGCATTGTAACTGGAAAAAAGAGATAGCCTCATATCAGAACGTATAAGCTAAGTGTATCCTGCAGAAGCAAATAAAGAACTCAATTCAGTATTTATTGTCAGCAGGCACTTGGGAGCTGCACTGACCACTCACAAACTGTGAAACTGCTGAACCAATTCTACTGAGACACTGGGCATCAGATCACCCTTTAAATCACACACACACACACATATACACACACAGAAAGTGTTCCCAGTAGATATGTTCCCTTACTGGGTTTGTGTTTCCATCTCAGTGCAGACTGCAGATACTCTGGGGCCAGGACCATATGAGCCAGTGGAAACACTCCTGACCAGGATGTAAGTGGGTCTGAAAGCAACACAAGCACATCAGAGAACTCTCCCAAGCTGGTGATGGCAGGGCTGTGGACAGGTAGCTGTCCTCCTCACCTCTCACACACACACACTGTGTACCTTTGTGTGGTGACTGGCAAGGCCAAGGACTCACTGTATGAAGATGTAGGTATGATCCTTTGGCACTGACCTTGTCTCAAGCTCTTCCAATGGACAGTGGGTCTGGCAACATCACACAAAGAGGTCTCCTCCTGAATCTACCCTGTGAAGGTGCTGACTGACACATCCTTCTGACTTTAGATCATGGAAATACAAAACAGACATCAGCAGCCTTCCCATGCCTTCTAAAGCTTGCTGCTCCATGGGAAATGTGCACTAGCAAGTGGTGAAAACCACTAAAAATAAATGGATATTAGAGTAGGGCCGGAAGCAAACCCACTGCTTGTCACAGTTTCCGATCACAACGTGCAATGCAGCCACTAACATCCCTCCAGCATGTACCCAGTACTCCTTAGCCTGGCAAGCAGGTGTGCAGAGAGCTGTGGAAAAGATCTGCTATTAAAGGAGCAAAAGTTTTGTGCATCCCATCAAACTTACCTACTGATATGTCTCCTAAACCCCAGGCCAGATAACCTGCTTGATGCAGCTATTACAATTAATCTTTTAAACTGCTAAGAGCTCTGTGAATGGCATTTGAGAGCACCAGTACAAATAGACCTGCGTGACTGAAATCTTAATGCACCTCCAAAGTGCTTGGATCATAAACTTAAAGGAGAATTCATGTTGGAAGGGACCTTAGCAATGCTAAGCCCAATGTCCTGCTTAAAACAGGGACACTCTTAAGACCAGACCGTTGCTCAGTGTTTTATCCAGTTGTGACTTTAAAAAGCCTACCAGGATGGAGATGGCACAACCTCTCTGGGCAACCTGCTCCCCTACCTGACTGTCCTCAAGCTGAAAATATTTTTCCCTTATTCAAGTCAGAACCTCACTGTTTCAGTTTTAATGTGCATTGAATAAAATTAAATATGGTATCAATATATAATTATTATTTGTAAGAATTAATACTATATCATTACAAAGGACTCTTCATACAGCTTTTCCCTCAAAACTTAAGGGACAGATAAATTTGTATGCCCATTTAAAAAATACAAGAGTTATTGCTTATTTATTGTCTTGGGGAATAACTAATATGCATTCAGAGCTATTCTATAACCAGATACGATATCTTGCATTACAGTGTCTTTTGCAGTAAAAAGACCCCCCCCAAGCACTTAATCATATATCCTATAACCCTGCATTATATGGTGGTTGCTTCTTTGGTAAAGCCTGGCAGCTGTTTAACCACAAGCATAAAATAAGGAAGAAAATAATTCAGGATAAGACATGGGAAGTTCTGCAGGAATTTGGCTTGTCCTTCTGTGGTGATATTTCACTGGGAAGAGCCATCATCAGCACTTCTCTCAAAGGTTGTCTGGAAAGAAACTCCTTATTCACTTCAATACACCTAAATAGCAGAGCTCAGCAACTCCCACCAATGGTAATAGAAACTCTTGGTTTCTCAGTCTGATCAAGAAGCAGAAAAAAATGCTTTTAGTTCATGAAATCTGGATTTTGAGACCTCATGCAAAGCTCTTGTAATTCAAAAATTTCTTTTTTCATTTCAGTCCTGCAGACCATCACACATCACTGAACAGGGGCTACACAACAAAGCAGAATGAAAAATGCAGTGAGGCATGACATGCTTTTTGAATTGGGATCTGAACTTGCATTATGCCTTAGGAGATCTTCTTAATCGTCCAAGAATGATGAAGACCACAGCCCTGCACCCCCTCAAAAGCACTCACATCCCCTAGATGGGGACAGAGCTAAGGTGTTTTTTGTGTGGTGATGACACATCAGAAACAAGGGTTGTTCTTGCTCATATGCACAGCATGTTCAGATGCTTGCCTTGTAAATGCTACTTTCCAGTAATTGCTAAATTATTTCTTTCCAATTCAGCTAAAGGAAAAGAATAGACACACCAAACAGTAAACAAACCTCAAGCTCTGGTTCACCTCCACAGTATATTTGGATGAGTAAAAACAACAACATGATGTCTTTGTTTTTGCTAGGACTGTTCAGTTCCATTATTATAGTTCATATTTTCTGGCAAGATCTTCAGTTGTGATTGAACGCTCTGTAAAGAAGAACAGATGCTCTGCATCTTGTCAGTACCTTTCTCTACTTTCCCCAGCCTGTGTACTGGAAGAGGAAATCAGTGTAACACATTTGGGTGGATTTTTTTTCCATTGAAGGACAATTCATCACAATGAGGAAGAGTGAGAAACAGGAACAATCAACACCAGCGTTCATCATCAACACAGGGAATCAGCCTGGTGACAGGACTAGCAAAGAGACTCCAATGATTTTATTTTGACATTCCATGTTCATTTTTCTCCAAGGGTGGAAGACAAAACTGGATTTTCTGTCCTCAGAGCAATTTGCAGCATTCATAAGTTAATACAATAGCCTCAGTGTGTTGCCAGTATCTTAGAGGAGTGCACATATGTTCCCCACCAAAGTCATGAACATCACTGCACTAACCATGAGAGAGAATCAACATTCATTGTCCACAGCAGAAGGATTTCTATGGCCAGAAGGCTGAATTACCAAGTAAGGCAATGGAGAGGACAAAAATTCAGGTTCTCCCACAACTTTGGTACCTGGAAGATGAGACCTACCCATTCTTGTTCAAGATGATTTAACATTCCTGCCATCACTGAAATGGTGTGAAATGTTCACAAGAATCTTTGTCAAAATTCTCCAAATTCCTATAGGCAAAAGGTCCACATGATGTCTGTCAGAGACCCGAGCTTACTTTCATAAATAGCAGGAATGAAAACATTTCTCAGCCATTTGGGTTTTTTTTTCTCTCATTGGGCAAAGCAAAACTGTAAACAAAGGGATGTTGTGGCTAAATGGCAAACACAGGGGTTTGTGTCTAGATGAAGATAGTAATGATAATAATAATAATAAAAGGATACATTAAAATAATCACACAGGGGTGTTTCTTGCTGATAAGACTTATGCAACAATCCAGCAGTGATGTCTAGATATTGATTTCAGAAAAGCCCTGAACAGGTTTAACTCCCTATCTCATACTTATGATCCTGGAAACAACCTGCAAACAGGTGGATTGGATCCAGTGGCAAGGAGAGCATACAATGCCAGAAGCCTTTATAGAGGAACTGGGGGTGGGGGTGGGGGGTGTTGGTGGGGGGAGTATCCACATATTCTTTGCAGGGGTCAGAGATATTTTTCAAAATAAATTTTCAGGTAGGATAGAAATAGATCAGTCACAACATTTAAATAACAGATTCATTCCTTCAGTTTAAAAACATTTCAGATCTTCCTTGTCTCCCATTAGTGATTTTTTTCCTTATCTCCTATTAGTGATATTTTTTCTCCTCTCTGCTTGATACAGATTAGTATTTCATAAATAAAAGAGTTCCTTAGTGTGAAAGTTAAATCATATTATCAGTTCAATAAGCAAAGAGCTAATTCTGCTAATACCCCATGAATTAAATTTTCACTGATAATTAAAGAATAAATACTTCCTCTTCTTTTTAATGCCGGAGAGCAAAATTAATGCTACAGCTCAATTTGTATCATGCAATATAACAACACAATTATGAAGCTGAGAAAATCCTAAAACTTATTTTGCTTGGCCTCCAGCCTGACAATTTTCAGAACTGTATGCAATGGATGGATATGTTTCCCATTAAAAAAATATTTGTTAAGCTCTATTCATTCAAGATGCAGGAAGAGACAAATCAATGGCTTATCAATTTCATCTGAACATCAATTGATTTTTCTGCTTGGTCTGCACTCACGTTACAATTTCCCTAAGTAGTTGCAACAGCCCATATTCAAATAGTATCTTGTACTAAATGACAATGAATTACAGGCCTGCCAAGTCTCTTATACAGAACACGGGACTGACACAGCAACTCCCCCACAGCTAAGCTGTTTCCTTGAAGGTTTTCTGTCCAGCATCATAGCCAGCTGGCTCAGTTTGTGCCCTGCTAATCCACTGTATCTAGCATAAATGGGAAGATTCAGCTCCATACTAAAACACCTAAATGTGACAATATGTGACAATAAACACCATGTGGCAATATGTGCACTAGATATCTGAGTTTCAGCCAGTAATGATCTAGGGCTCAGTTTGATGCCATTAGAAATGCCCTAGGAGATTCCACATGACCTTCAGACACCACTCCAGAACAGCCTGAGTCTCTTCTAGGACCATGTTTTGCAAATCTATCCACATTTCTGTAGTATTCAAGAGAGTATCTCACATGTTATGCAAATGAGCCCTTCACATTGACCCACCAGAGAGGTGGGGAACCAGAGCTGTTCAGCTGGAGTAAGAATCCAGCCTCTACCTGGCAGTGTCTGTTTTCCTTGTAGCAGTGTTAGAGACATCACACTTCATTGGACTGTATTGATACATATACTAAAAAATAAAATAATAAACCCCTTAGTCTGGAAACTAGTCACATTCAAAACTGGCTGGAAATTTGGAACACTTACAGATTAAGGGCTGTGTGGATCTGTGACACTGCCTCCCTCCCCTTGAAAGATGGGGGTCTTTTGGAAAACTGTAAATTAGATGTAGATTCATTATACTGCTAGAGCTGTAGGAATGTTGGAATATAAGGATTGGGCCAGGCCTGTTTCCCAGTGTTAGAAACATATTTGAAGCAGAATTCATAAACAGAAAAATCTGTTCAATGTAGTGCATAGAAAATAAGTAATAAAAAAAAAATCAGCTGGATAAATAATTTTTGAAATACCTCATTTTTCCTTTTTTTTTTTTTTTTTTAAATTACTGTTTATCTCCATTTTGACTGCTGTGTGGCCCTATCAAGTGTGATTTGTGATTAAAGCTGCTTGTGATATTTGTTTTCAAGCCAAGGCTTCTAGTGTGGCCGTTTATAGTACAGCTTATGATCATTGCAACTTGGACCCCAACACTGCCCGAAACCAGACAGACAGAAAACATGCAAGAACTCATTAGCAAAGAAACTGAGGAAGCAGGGTGGGTTGTGAGTAAAAGTTGGAATCCATGGGGCCAGGGCCATGTTGGGATATCAGGTCAGAGTTTGGGTTTAGGGTCAGAAGCCATGAGGCAATCCAGGTCAGACATACTTCTGGAATAGCTGGGCATGCCCATAGGGGTGAGAATGGTCTCCTTAGAGCCCATGGCTGGGCAGGGCAGAGTTGTGGCAAGCTGGAAATCAGCTTCCTACAGCATTACCATAGGATCAGCCAAATAACTAGACCTCAATTTGTCTGCCTTCACATACCGATCTTGTGATAAGAGAGATACCATGGAACATAGGAGATATCTGCAGACTGGTAGCTGATGTGACATAGGATCAACAGTGGACAGGCAGATGGAAACAAGGATCAATTCCCTTGAAGTACCAGGTGCTTCTCAGTATAGGTCCCCGGAAAGAGCTTCTGACAACAGGTTTGGAAGAGCAGTTCGGTTCACTAACCAGTGGGTGTTGAATTTAAGGTAAACTGAATCAGTCTGAATGGAGCATATTGGATCCTGGAGAAGAAATGTCCTCTGAAAGCCAGAATGAGATGACACCTGAACTCAGTTGGACAAACAGAGTCATGGCAAAAGGTGTTAATCAAAAGAAAACAATATATGGCCATTCAGTTTAAGGATGCCTGGTCTAGCAGAGAGGTGGAGGTCAGAAAAGAAGGTAGGGCAGAAGTAGGTCAACAGGTAAGCACAAGGCCCACAGTACTGGGCTATGAGGGAGGAATCATCAGGGGATATCCAAAGAATTCTACAAGTGCCATCCACACATCTCCTGGAGCCTATATGAAGGCGGAAATCCTGTACTCCAAGCAGGACTCTGCCCAGATTTGAGCATCAGGAAATGTTAGCCTTATCTAAACACTGCCCTTGAAATGTTGGTCTTTGCCTGATTCAGAGGCATTAATGTGGGCACTCTCTGGATCCTGACTGAAGCAGGCTTGCTGCCCTGACACTGTGGATAGCACCAGAAAGTGGGCCCAGTGCTCCCTTTTTTTTTTCTGTATCCCACCATCCCAGTGTCAGGGAAGCACAGTTTTCAGTTTTCTAAAGCAGCAGGGAGACCCAAGCTCCAGGATCCCACCTCCTGGTGACCAACCAGCCAGCTCCTTCACCAACAGCAGAGCTACTTTCCCGCCCTCTGGAAAGCTCAGTTCAGTGTCACACAGGAGCTCAGAGGCTGGGCAAGAATCCAGCTCTTCGGGGTGGTATTTGACTGCAATAAACATTAGGCCACACTTTCTTTTTTTCTGAAATCACTTTCCTTGCCCCCTCCACACTTTCCACATTTTGCAACTAGTGAAGCTGGGATGCTACAGACAATAGCCTTAGTCCCACACCATCTCAATCAATGTTTCTCACCCTGTGCACTGCATGTAGCAAGGATTCTGTGAAAGAAATAATATATGATATGGTATAATCTTTTTCTGCTATCTCTCCCTGTCCCAAGATGGATAAAGTCTCTTGTATTAGTGGTCCTTTGTCAACCAGCACAGAGAACTATAGATATATTACTGTGTAATTATATCTATATAATATATCTATATAATATATCTAAATAATTATGTGTGTCTATCCTAATAAAAGAAAACATGGTTTGATTTTTTTAACAAACAATCTTCAGTACTTCAAGCCTCCTATATAACTGTAGTTAGCCATCACTGTCAACCTGACCAGTTTTATTGTAAATTTAAATTATTAAAATCTAATTAAGTTCTGAGCTTTCACTGTAACATATGCATCATACAGACCTTATTTAGTTGTTATTCACATTCCTGTGGTGCTCATCATCAGAATATTCTCATGATGAAAGAACATGCCATCACTCTGGGTTGTAAAGCCTTGCAATGCCAGGAAAAACTGTAACAACCCATACTTCCAAGGTTGGAGGGAAAAGAAAGTCTCCTGTATTAACCAAAGACTGGTAACATTAGTACTAAGCTGGTACTTTTCCCAGATTTTAGAGGTCGCCTATCACAAAGAGATAGATAAGACTGTTCTTACTCTACTGAAATATGGGATACACATCTACCAATGTCTGGGTTGGAAGATTATTAGTTTTGAAGTGATTTATGGACTACAGTATAAGCTATGGAAATTTCTGGACAGATAGGCAGTGGATGTATGATACTGAGTTGATCTAAGTATGCAGAGTTAAACCTAGAACCTTTGTGTTGAATCTACTGCTTTTAGCTTTACCATTGTCAGCAGGGGAAAGTAAGATGTGTGGATGTGAAAGATCAGATACTTTCAGAGCTTTGGAGGTACTTCTGAGCTGAGTAGTGTCCTGAACTATTGTTGTTGAGCCTCATTTCTCTTTGGTACCTTGTCACTGGATGATTGCAAAGGTTTACAATAATCAACATATTGTAGCACAATACAAGACGGTAAAATTGCTTTATTTTCCTGCCAATTATGTGGTGAGAAAAAATATGGCTGACATGTCTTGCCACATTGGGAAAAAAAATCATTTCCCAATTAGCTTTGTATATTTTTGGCTAAGAAGTTTTCTCATGAGTCACAAATCATTTTCTCATGGCATCAGTAGCCTTATTACATATGCAACTAATTTTGTTCTGTAATCTAAAGCAGCAACAAAATGAAAATTTCTGATATCTCTCCTGGCATTTAGTTTTGAGAAGCTGCAATAATTTTTCCTTGTCTACAATTAGCACTAGGTACAACGGATCTCAAAAATAGGAATACCATTGTGCTTTCGGTTGGCAATAAGGAGCATAATGAATAGCATATACAATTGTTCTGACCGCAGCACATCAGTCACCATTGACTATTTTCTGTCAGAGCTCCAAAACAATGCCAGCTCAAAAAACATTTTCATTGCATTCTTATTTTACTTATTTATCACATGGAATTAATATTGGCCCCACCCTATTCTCAGTGGGATTGAGAGAGTTCCAAATTGGTTTCAACAAAAGATAAATTAAAGATTCATTTTTCATTTGCTGACCCTTGAAAAAGAGAAAATACTAGTAACCACATTAAATAAAAAACAGTGTAAATACTTCGCAATTGATGACATTATAAACATAAAATACTTCATGTTGATGAATGATAGAAAATGTAATATTCATGCTTGTTTGCTTGCTTCTCCTGGATTTGTCTGTCTCCCCCAGGAAGTCTGACCTTTGGAAGAGCCTTCCTGTCCTAAACATTCCATGATTCTATGAAGTGGTCTTCCTGTCATCCATGGGATACCATCCACTGTGAAAATGGTGGAGTTTACCATAATATATACATTTTCTGAAAGATAGGCCTCTTGACAATGGAGTTGTATTGCTAACTGTCTATTTCATCTTGAGAGTGTCTCGAGCTGCTGCTCTTCCCATGGTGTGATTGGTTTGAATCTTCCCTGCTGTAAAAATATGTTTGATGCAGTCTAGACTTTTTTTTTTTTTTAACAAACTCCTGTTCATGGTAAAACTGTTCCATAATGTCAAACCAATCACTGATATGTTGGAAGTTCACACTATACCTTCAAAGGTCTATTACCTACAGTTTTGAGACAATATTGGGCAACTTCCCACTGCAGCCCTCAAATGAATCAGCAGCATGACTATTTTACTGCAGGCATGAAAATTACTCCAGTTAGCTCATAATATGAAATGAAGTAGGAATAACTTACCTCAAGTCTTCCAAGCCTTTAAACATATCCATACACTCTGTTTTCAGCAAAAATCCTTGAGTAAACTAGCAAAACATATTTTCAGCTCCACTTCTGAGATGCTACAGAAGGCTGGAGACATACTGTATATCTCAGATACTATGTTCAGGACGGAGGACAGGTACCAGCAAAGTTTGAGAGCACCCTGCCTTGTCAAATTACATTATATTGCACAGGAGGCCACAACCTTAGCTTTCATCCTGTACGTCCAGTACCAATGTGAGCTTCTAACTACTTTTTCATGTATAAGAAATGACTCATAGGTCACACCAAGTGAGTTCTTCAGATTGTCTTTCTTGCATGTCTGTCATCTCTGTTTTAGTTAGTATCAGCAGTGGCTGATCAATTAATTAAGTCCATATCCCACTAGGATTTATGCAGGCCTGGCAAAGGCCTGCTGTCTGTGTGCAATCAAGGCTTCTGAACAGGCATGGCTCTTGAAAACCTCTTTTAAAAAGGAGTTTTTTTCTTCTTCCCTTCTGGAGATTGCTCTCCCTTGCCTGTTATCTAAAGAGACTCTACAGACACAGACAGTCACTGACACCATCAGTTCCTCCTGTTTCTCTTGCTTGGGTTTGCAAAGCTCTAACAGGGGCCTACCTACATCTGAGAACAGGGGCTGAGACAGTCCAGCTGCAAGGGAACAATGGAAATGAAGATCAGGCAAGGCCTAGTGTGCTACCCAGAACTGTGCCAGTATCAAACTGCACCAGACTGACTCCAATACCAAGCAGCATTGCAGATCTGAAAGGGGGTTATTAGGATTATGAGCCTGATCCTAAAACCACTAATAACTTACTTGGTTTTACTGATGAAGATTCATTCTGCCTGTACATCCGTTACTGCTGAGTTCAGTTTCTTCTGCAAACCAACATACTTTCAGAAATAAATAGTGAAAAAGGAACAGACACAGGAGCCAGTTTTAAGTCAGGCATGCCGCAAAAGGAGAGCTTACTCTAGTTGCTCAAATGTATTTCAGCTCTGCCAGTTTGTTGCAAATCCCTAGCTGCTTAGGATTCCCCAAGCCCACCTGGCTCCAGAGAATGGTGAGCTTCAAGCAGGGATATGCTACAAATCAGAGAGTTTTCTTGTTGAGCATCCACCAAAGTCCACATCATAACATTTACAGTCACTGATGGCTCAGTTCCAAGCAGTGACAAAGCGGAGGGCCTATTTCATCTTAACCAACTCACACTGAGTAGCTTTAACTAGCTCTTACGGACAACCTTACAACTCTCCAATTGTATTTTTCCTGCCAAGATTGTTCATTTCGATGTTTTTCTTTCAAGTGTCTCAAGAGCACAGTTCATACAACTCCATATAAATCTCCAAATTTACAGCATGTCTAAGTTATACACAAGATGGTCAGGAAATTATGCCTAATAGAAAACTGTCAGCAGCAGATTATAAGAAAAGTGTGTGGGACAGGAAATGATAAGGCTGGAGAGAAATTCAAAGACCTTCAGGAAAACAAAAGAAGATGCAGTGGGTCTGGATATAGGGGTCAGGTCACCAGTTGGCATTTTTGCCAACTTAATCACCTCAGTTGTTGTTATTATTTTCACAGTATTTCTGTATTGGCAAAAGCCCCAACAATCTGACCAAGATAAAAACATTAAGAGTCTGTTTCAAAAATTTAGGAAAACTATACAAATCCCAAATACCTATTTTCTTGGTTCAGTCTTCCTTCTAAATCCAAGGTTTACTAAATCAGCCACCCCATCAGTCCTTCCCTGATGCAGGGAATGGGTCTAAGTGTCATCAGAGAAAAAGAGCAAGGTATGCCTATCCTCCTTCCCTCAGAGGACTCCAGTACTCCTCAGTCTGAGTTTGTCCATGAGTAAATACATCATGGCAGGTGAAAGGGAACATGGTGGACCCATGCCTGACATCATATATGTAGACGTGCTTGAGCCCCTCTTCCCGTCCTCTTTTACAGCCTCTACCATTGGGCCCAGGGCCACCACTCTCCTCCTCTTTGAATGTAGTTCACATTTGACTTAATTTCTATGTCCTGGCAAGACAGACAGAATGAAGGCTTATTCTAATAACATGGCAGAAAGGAAATACAGACTCCAGAAGACTTGTTTCTGGCAGCCTTTGTTGCCTAATCTTGGTAAAGGGTGAGCAGAACAGAAGTGAGTGGCTGGATTTTGAAGGTCTTGGAGTATCACAGGAGGAAGCCTACCAGTGACGGTAGAGTGAGAAAGGCACAGATATGATCCTGGCAATTCAGAAAAGCAAAACAAGACAGACACATCAAACCACTAGTGTCAATAGATGGTGCTTGAAAGTCCAGCTGCCTGCTCCCATCCTATCCTGCCAGCTTGAGTGCCTGGTCACTAAACCCAGATTACCCAGAGTGTTTTGGTCCCAGCTTCCTCCAGTGAAACTAAGTCTGTTTTGTAGCAGGATTGTTTGCTAAGGGAATACCCTTATCATCCTGATGGACCAGGACAGATGTTCACAGCTTTCTGCAGACAAACTGGTTGTGCAGCCCAGGCAGTGGTATTGTTCCTCAAACATTTCTGTAGTTATAAGATGTTCAGGGCTGGGATTTGGTAGAGCCAGTGAGTGCATAAGGTTAAGTCACAGTCATATGTTTAGCTATTTCTTTTTCCAAGTGAGAAAAAATAAAAGGGGAAACAGCTTTTTAATAAAGGTTTGTCTCATTCTCCCTCTGTACCCTCAGTACCTAATTCAGATTTTGTTTTCCAGACAGGACATTTATTCAGATGACTTGGAGCTACTTATCATTGCTTTGATGTTAAAGCAGCCTTTGAAATCAAATCTGATTATGGAAAAGTTGCAGGGGGAGGAAGGGTTAATCCTATGCTTTTTCCACTATGAAACAAAAAAAAAATAGAAAAAAAAAATCACCTACTGTCTTTTTTTTGTCTTTTTTTTTTTCTTTTGCCTTTGCCTTTCTTTACAAAAGATTGGGATAGAATATCCAGATCCCCATCACATTTTGTTTCT
The DNA here is from genome assembly GCA_024611195.1 of Ceyx melanurus. Taxonomy (NCBI): domain Eukaryota; kingdom Metazoa; phylum Chordata; class Aves; order Coraciiformes; family Alcedinidae; genus Ceyx; species Ceyx melanurus. The sequence goes on along the minus strand of JANHGL010023262.1, from coordinate 31,605 downwards.
AATGGTATTCAAACACAGTGATAAGCAATGATTTTTTTTCTCTCCCTTCTCTCAGTCAGATGAAACAGAAACCATGTTCTGCCGTCATCTGGCAGAAAAGAGCAGTGTCAGGGAATCACAGCAGAGAGATCGCTGGTAAAATGGATAGGCAAAATAAAATACATACTGCAGACCAAAGGATACACTAGCTAATAGTCAAGGTTTGTCTTTGACTTGCAATTATTTTAGCTATTAATATCTGAGATATTCAAGCCTTAGGTACTGGTTCTGAAATAGAGATCCCAGATCTTAGCTTGAAGTCTCAGTATTTCTATGTCAAACTCAATGAATGGTGAATCAGGTCTTTAATACAAATACTAAGAGGGAGAAAATACTGCCTTTCATTTAATGTTAATATACTTGACCCCCACACACACTTTTCCCCAGCTGATAAATTAGAGCTTTTATTTGCATTTGGGTCCCTCTAGTGGAAAAAGGAAGAAGCCCGAAGATCGCTGCAAAACTTGGGTGCGTTTGTGTTTGTTACAGAACTGCACATTTTGCAACGTTTCTGCACTTTTGTTTCACTGTTTACCACCAGATCACACTGCATCTTGATACAGATTAAGCTGTTGCGCTGATAGAAACCAAATATCAGCCCCCCACTCCTCCCCCACCTCTGCGGATCATTACCTCTCCTGGCTTCCTAGTCACCTCCATACTGAGACATTTCACACCTTTTCCATCCTTCAGGTGTGCTGGGATGAAGCAGCCCCATGCAGCTGTACAGACTGGGAGACTTCTGGTTTGGGAGAAGCTTTGCGTAAAAAGACCTGGAATTAAGGTGAACACCAAGTGAACCTGACTCAGCAGCAAACCTTTTTCAACTTCATACTGAGCTATTGCAAGCCTGAAGCCAGCAGATCAAGGGAGAGATCCTTTCCTTCTCTTCAGGACTGGTGGAGCCACAGATAGAAAACTTTGGCCATCTTTGGGCTTCCAAACACAATGCAGACATTGACGGACCAGATTAAGTCCCACAGAGGGTCCCAAAGGTGGCTTGGGGATAGAGTACACAATGTAGAATTTGGGTGAGGCAGCCTTGTTCAATCTGGATAGTAATTTGCTCAGGGGAGACCTTATTGCTGTTCACAACTATCTAAAGGGAGGACAAGAAGTTGAAGTTCATCACTTCTCAGAAGTGAACAGTGAAGAGACACAAGGCAACAGCCACAAGCCAGAGCAAAGTAAATTCTAAAGAGACAGAAGGAAAAAAATATTTTACTGTGAGCATAATTCAGCAGTGGAGAAAGTACCCAGAGAGAGTGGCAAATCTCCAGAACTGGAGATCTTCAGCACTTGATTGAACAAGGAAGGTCCTGAGAAACATGCTCTCATTTCAAAGTCAACTCTGCTTTGAGCAGGAGATTGGATCAGGTGAAATCTGGATATTTCCCCAATCTGAATTATTCTTCTTTGCACCTCTCACTCATGGAATAATTAATCTGGGCCCTGGTTTAGGTGAAGTTGATTTTGAAAATGAGAGTGACTATGTGAAAAATTAGCCAAATAGATCGAGACAACATGTGAGATTGTGGAACAGAGCCAACATCTGAAGGACAGCTGTCAGTATGCATTCATCCCACCTAATCTTGGATACCTGCATTAGGAGTACAGCCACTCAGTCCCAACCCATTCTGAATCACCCTCTGTCTCTCCATCACTAACAATGAAGTTAAAGCACAGAAGAATTCAGGGATGCTTTCTCATCAGCAATTCAGCAGATATAGAGAACAATTCTTATGTGCTCTAAACAGCATGTTGCTGTTTAGAGATTAAATAATGGGATTTGAGGTGGAGGCAGGGAGTTAATGCTTATCACATCACAGCCAGAGTGGCAAAATCGCTATATTCATTTGAAAAAAAAAATAATAATTGCTGGCAAACCTCCTTGGCATAGGGTGGTTTCTGTGTTTTGTTTTTTTTATAGTTATTTCTTCATTCTTTTGTATTTTATGACTACATTATGTTAATAGAAATTACAGGCCTGTTTCTTCTCCCGCTGTAATAAACAGAAAACTCACTGTTTTGTCTACTGCCAAACCAGGGTTTTTATGACCCGACACAGGCAGGCTTCCACAGTGGTCAGTTCTTGGATAGCCTGGCCAAGAGAGTGGCCAGCCTTTCTCCAGGGTGAGATGCAGACTGTCCTCAACAGACAGCTTCAAGGCTATTTCCTCTCTTAGAGAAGGGCTGAGGAAGGAACCATTCCCTCATCTCACGTACAATTGAGCAGTCTCTGCCAAACCTTTCAAAAAATATTCCACCTGGAGCAGGAGGTCCCTGTGATAAGTTGTAGCTCCAAGGGTTAAAACTCAACTGAGCTGTAAGTCAAAAGAAGCAATGGTAATGTTACTGTGTACAACACCAAGATGTTCAGTATTCTGCTGGGCAATGTTAGTCCTCAGCACTGCCTTTGAAGGGCTATGGAGCAAGTGTTGAACCATCAATAGGAACTAGGCACTAGGAGCATTCCTTCTGGTTTCAAGTTGTTCAAATACCAGCTGAGTGTCACACTGAAACACGAAAACTTCAAGACTGTTCTTGGAGACAAGAATCTACTTGACTCCAGACAGAAAGAGAAAAATGTTCTATCTCCATCTGCAAACAAAACCACAGACCAGAAGCTGAGAAAAGATTAAGAGAGGTGGTGGGACAGCAGCTCCTTACCCAGGTCATCCTGAAGAAGTCATGTGAGCTAATGACATGACCTTGAAAGATAAGTTTTCTACCATGGAATTTAAAAAATGCCAGCAAGAATCAGTTTAACTTCCCTCCTTCTGTTTTGGGAACTTGAAAAGACCTTGATTTGGTCTGACATTGCTGAGCGGCTACACACCTGTTTACAGTGCATTTAACACACCAGACTCTATCAGGTGAAGTTCAGTTCTTAAAAATCATATAATAACCCAAAACATCACATTCATTTGACAACCAACTCAGCCATTACATTTGAGAGTTCAAAACAGTGTGAAATGTCAAGGCCCAAGAACAAAATTCTTACAAGAACCTCAGTTCCAAGGTCTTCACTACCTACATAATTAAGTGCCTTTAATATTAAAATTGCATGCCATGGCATATGGAGAGTCCATAGTTGGGTTAGAAGAGAGGAGTTCATCCACTCCAGTAATGCCCAGCCAGATTTTCCTGCACATGGGACCCAAGGGAGAAGGGCAGATGTCAGGCACTGAGAGAGCACAAAGCCATGGCTGAGTATGCAGTTGAGTTTGAGCCCTCAAGTCCAGTAATACATAGCAGCCTTAGTGGACTTTTTCCACCTCTCTCTGCCTTGACTCAGTGTGACAAAGCAAAAGGAGATCATGAAGGCAGAAGCATTCATAGAAAGGACAAGAAAAAAACACAGAAGCCAAGTGTTAGGAGAACGGGTGCCAGATCTTTGCATAAACAAATCTGTTGCCAATCACTTTACTGGATAGAGAAGCTGGTGTGCCTTGAGCACAGTTTTCACATCCAAAGAATTTTGATTTTAAGCTAGTTCTGCTGGCTAACCTCTTGCCATGAGGCCCTGTTCTCTTCATCTTCACTGCCAGGGGTGGAAGACAGCACATGGACCTCACTGGTAACTGCATATGATACTGTTTTTAAACACTATTGTGAGCTTCAGTTAAAGAGAGATACGTGACTATGTGATGTCCATCTCTGATTTCTTGGCAGCTTTACGACTATGTGGTAGTTCTCCATAACTGAGTCCCAACACACCTATACCACAATGGCCATCTCCTGACTAACCTCCTGCCCACAGTTAATGTACATTGGGTTCACACCACAGACCCTCTAGCTAATCATGACAGCTTTGCTTCCTCACTTCAGGGTGTCTTCCCTGACAGGACTTTCCCAGATCAAAGACTGGTCATCTAGCAGAAACTGGTCCATCCCTCAACCTCTGCTACTGCCTGTCTCTGTGGAATCTCCATGGTGATTGCACTGCTTTTGCCCAAGATGGCAAGTGATTCAGTTAGGTTGAGCAGCTTCTGCTCCTTTCAGGGAATTTCTCCTCTATTCCCTATGTACAAGAGAGCAGCCCAGTCTGTCTGGGAGTGCCTCTCACAGAAAAGGAGCAGACTGGCATGTTGGATCTGTGCAACGAGTCCTCAGGGCCCAGGGATGATGTCTGATAGGACAAAGTATAAAGGAAACCTGTGTTTACCAGCACCAAATTCTGCTGAAGAGGCTCTCAACCCAGGGCACTGAGGCCATGCTAAACACTCTGTGGCTTCATGGCAGCTGCTCCCAGCTATCCCTTGCTGACTGGAACACCACTTCCCAGCCAGCAAAAAAACACGCTGCCATTGTGAGAAGCTTTAGAGATGCCTTAGCTAGGCTGGGACAGGGTCTTCAACCACATCCACCTCTTAGCAGGGAACTCTTCCATGCAGAACTGTCTCTTTCTCTGACAGGGACTTTAGAAAATAATCACCAACATTTTAGGGGTTTCGGGATTATTTTATATGAAGACCTACAAAGGATGTTGACATGGTTATAAAATATCATGTCCCTCATTACTCCAGATCTGCTATTAGAAAAGCTGAAAGCCTGGCTTCTGCAGAGCTCTGAGATCAGGAGGTTGGAAAAACAGAAGATAATGAAATTATTTTTTAAAATATATTTTTTGCCACATTTGTCTGTAATTCTTGGGAAGAAATGAAGACAAATTACAATGTTAAGATGATCTTACTGTGAAATTTTTGGTACTTTCTCCCAGTACTAGAAGTAGACAAGTTTCTCAACAAAACAATTTTAAGAAAACTTTGACATGAACAGAGCAATACTTCACCCCCAAATTTATCCTGAAATTTTCTTCCAAAAATCACAGTCCAAGGAAAAAGAAGATCTGATTAATTTCATCTGAAGCATTTTAAGCTTCAAGGAGGTTCAAGTAAGAAAAGCAGGTCATATAGTGGAAAAATATTTGGCAGTAGAGGCACAGCAATTGCTACCAGCTCCACCTGTAACTTGTACAAATTGGTCTGTACTGCAAGGTCACTAGTAAAAAGTAGATTAGTCAACCCAAGCGTTTCCTCTATTATTTGCATTGATACTTGCCATGAGAACAGCAATTATTTCATCTACGAATAAAAACATCAAGTCTAAGCCTTTCTGGCACTACATATGAAACGTCCCTTTTCTCCCACATGTTAACATGGAGATTCACAGGCAACATGCCAAGAAGACCGGAGAAACTAAATTCACTGTATAAATAATTCAGGATCAAAACCACTGGTGGTAAATCTGGAAAGTCACCATCTGACCTACCATATGTGGTTACTATGGAAATAGCTTTCTCCTTTAACTTAATGTACTCAGTAGTGGGAACCATTTCCTTATGATTCACATGAATCTCTGGCATATGCTCCACTGCTAAGTGCCAGCAAAAAGCTGTTTGTTGCAGTAATATTATAATACCTTGACAGGACTACAGGACTGGAAACAGCCACAACCTATGTCTGAGCTAACCAGAGTGAAGTCAGAATACCTGTCAGCAAAAGTAAATCAGAAAAGGACCTGGCACCCAATATTGCTATGTGGTCATGTTGAATGCCAGTAATATAAGTCCCAAGTCAGCAATAAAACTGTAGCTCACAATGAATAGGAATAGCTTGTTTCCAACCCAGAGACAAGGTTCATGGCCACCTGCCTAGAAAATATGTTCTTGCTTGCATTAAAAATGAGGGGTTGTGATTCGAAGGATTTAAGGACAGTGTAAATGTTCAAGAACTCAGGACTTATTACCTGCCCCTACTACCACTGCATTGTCCATGGACGTCACTTCATTCATCTATATCTGCAAAACTGAAATACATATTCCTGAGTATACATCATGGTGTTTTAACAGATTGATTATCCTGGTGATTACATCAGTCAGGAAGAAAAGAAAAAAACAGGCTGCCCAGGGAAGTGATGGAGTCATCCCTGAAGGTACTTAAAAGACACAAGGATGTGAAGCTTAGGGGCATGAATCGTTGGTGGACTTGGCAATATTATGTTTATGGTTGGACTCAATCTTATGGGTCTTTTCAAACCAAAATAATTCTATGATTCTATACAAGTGAAAATGCTCATCAGAAGTGCAAAGCATGAAGGCACTGTGTGGATCTCTAGAGATAATTTTCTGTAAAACCTTTCTCACCGGTGCTCGTGATTTAATCCATGTTTTGCACAATGCAATAGACTGGGAGGAGTCACACTGATGTAGACTTTGAACTTCCACATGAGAAGTTGTTACAGGTCTGTTACTCTCAAGAATCATACAGCTCTTGAAGGACAATAGCCCTTATTTTTATAATTCTCTTTATTTTTAATAACCACTGCTCATTATTTTATTTGTTGAGATACCTCAGTTATGGACAAAAAGAGTAACAATATTACCTTTTACAGCTATTGGAAGGTTTAAGCACTGTTCAAGATCTTCCATGTCTGGATATGATGAAGTGTAACATGCTTTTTTCCTGAATTCAAAATCTTTTCCCTTAATAGCCAGCTAGTCATGATGACGATTAAAAAGCTAACCAATGGATCAGTAGGTCTTTCGTTAGAACTGTAATACAGACACCATCACACTCTACAGAGTTACACCCCATTACCTGCCACACCAATGTGCATTTTTCAAACTCAGGCAAATGGAGTTTGATCACATCTGTTAAAACAGTGTCAGCAAAACATGCATCAAGAACTAACAGAAAGCTCTTCACAGTTGATAACAGTGATGAGAGAGCTTTTGATTTAGTCTCATCTTGACATTACCTTTTCTCAATGTGCAACACATAGCACTTTGCTTTTAGGAGGCAGCATATAAATTCCCTGTAAGAACATTTATCCTCACAACATTTATTAAGTGATAGCAAGGATACTGTGTGCTATCAGCATTTATTGGGCATTAGCCTGGTTGTAAGGGGCAACATAGAGCTCACCTGTCAAGACAGCTCAAGGCAGCAGACCCTGGAAAGGCACTTTGCTCTCCACTTCCACACATGGAATGTGTGAGCTGCTCTGCTCTCCCAGAGCAGCACAGGTGAAGGATGGACTCTAAGTGCTGGAAATCTAAGGGGAAAGGTGGCGCTTGTACCTTCATACCCACAGGACAGCTGAAGTGGGAATGCTGAGAGCTACATTATCTGCAACTGTTTCAGTCTGGCCAGATGCATTAAATGGCTGTTCTGCTTAAAAATTAGTCAAGTGAGTTCTAAAAATCTGAACCAGAAGCTGCCACCTTGCAGCTACATGTGTTCTGAGATACAATCAGTCTGTGGTCATAGAAATAAAATTTTTAATCTTCTAGGGCAGCTATTGACAGGTGTTACCTCGGGTATGTGGGGGTGACCTCAACCTTGGACATAGCCCTCACCTGGCACCCGATAAGTTTTGTGCCTGAACCGAGGCAGCCCAGCTGTCTCTGCACCTGGAGTGCACACAGAGAGACCCATGGCAGGGAGTTTCAGGGCTCATCAGCTCCAGTTCTGCATGGGACATGCACAGCTATCCCACTTCCAGGATTTACTGGAATTGACAGAGACCAGCCCCATACTCATGCAGCCCTGCTCTTAACATTAGTTAGCTCTGCCAGTCCAGTGTCACTGGTCTAGTTAACCACAAGGCACCAGAGCTCTTCATGAACGATGGAGGGGGAATGGCATTGCACTCCCCAGGCTGGACAATCTGTCTCAGGGCTTTGGATGCCAAAGACCTTTCCCTACCAGGCAGGCAGATAGACCTCTTGTAATTAAGTAATGAGCCCCTGCACCTTTCATTACCTCGCAATCACATTCTATTATGCTGATTCTCTTTACCTCCCTTAACTTCCATGTTAGAACTGCTCGGGTGCTTAATTCTGAAAATGATGGATGAGCTCTAAATGGGCAAAGAATCTCAATTTCCTCACATGTGATTAATATTATCTAGCCTAGGCAGACCTGTGCTGCATATCTGAGAGGTCTGCATGTAAAATTCTCCTTCCCTACAGCCCACTGAAATTCCAAGCAATCTCAGCATGTCCAAAATGTAAAAGAAACAGCTGAGCATCTTTACACGGTGTTTTGCGGTCTTTATAGCATCCAAAGAATTTTTTTTTAATAAAGGAATTTATCTGATTAGCAATTATCTGTGTCAGGCAAACTCCAAACTCACAGTTGTTGCTAGGTTATTTGATTGCAAGACCATGTCCACCAATTTCTGTAAAGGATATATAAGAATTTGCATTGTTAGGACAGACAAATGTTTGCACTCTCAAAAACATAGTCTAGTGAAATCTTATTTTTCAATTTTGCACCAAAAAACCCCACTTGGTTTTCATCTGCTGAAAAAAAACAAAAAGGAAATCTTTGGCCCTCAACCCAATTCGCAGATAAAAATGTTTCTGATTTATTTATTATGAATCAAGCAAAAATAATTACTTGGCTTTTACGTTGGCTTGTTTGTTTGTTTCAACAAACCCAGGAATTTTCCACATCAGTTTTGATTTTGACAATGAAATGATTTCTTTTCAAGCAGTATTTCCAAAGGAATATTCCAACTGGCTTTAGCTGCTCACATTTTTGTACAATAAAGAAAGGGAAAATGTCAGTGCAAGAGACAAAAGCTGCGGAGTCATACAATTGAGTGATCATGAGGAGTGCATTTTACTTATTTCCAAAAATCTGTTTCTCAGTAAATAATAATTCTGAATTCTTGTTCAGATCTCAACATTTCTTAGAGAAGCCTTTATCCTTAAAATAAAAAAAATCACTTCTTTCACATGCTTTTCAGAAATGGGATGTACATACACTTCACATGCAAAATTATTTCTAGCCACCTACACTAGCTTCAGTAACCACATATTCCAATTTCCATAACCCATTTTCTTCCCCACACTTTCTCCTCACTGAACTGTCAAATCCTTCGATACACTGTAGTCTCCTTTTCCATACAATTTCCTTATATTAGAACCTCTTTTATTTTCATTTTTTGAAAAATGAATATCAAATAAATATTAATTAATTAAATAATAATTTTCTAAATTGATGTCCAAAGTTACAATATGGGCTTTCTGCTACTGTCATTCTGCAGGTGTAGTTTACAACCAAATACACACATGTGCACAAACATGAAGAAAATTAGGAAAACCCTGGCACTAAAATTAGAAACTTCGGACATTTAAGGACCTATAGCCTTGGATTTCATATACTTCTAACCTAAAACTACATTAACTCCATTAACAGTAATGATTCACTCTATTTCACAAAAACAAAACAAGAACAAAAAAAGCAGTGGAGTTGCATCTCAAAATTCCAGCCTACCCAAAACACCTTATCCAACAGACTCCTGACCATGTTCATCCAGGTGACATCCCCATTTTCCTGTCTCCCAGGTTCATGCTGACTTCTGACATGCACTTTGAGGTACCTGGTACTAAAATCCATGTAAGTTATACAAAAAGACCATCATATGTCAAATGCAACATAATAATAATAGACACAGCATACTCTACTAGAAAATGAATTATTAATTTTCTTATTTAATTTTTCTATCTCTATTCTTCAATATAAATGAAATTGCTATAGAATCCCTATACCACTGTAGTCATCTAAGTTGGTTCAGGAAGTTACAAGAGGGAGCTGAAGGATAAACATTCCCAAAATTAAAAACTGAAAAGAAGGGTACAGTCCAGCAGCTGAAGCCCCTTTAAAACAATTGTGGGTTTTGTTTTTGTTTGGTTTTTTTGTTTGTTTTTTTTTTTTCCAAAGTATCCTGGTCTGCTGTAACTGCTACTGTTTGCTTGCTTCAACTTCAGGATTAGAGTCTTCAGGTGCATTTGGCAAGCCCATTCCAGAATATCAGCCTGGATGTTCAGCTGACAAGTACTCTTATAATAGCAGCAGGTTGGCAAGATTTCGTTAAAGTATTTTGGGGACCAAGAAAAAAGATCTGTCTTTGTCATAATTTATGCATTTTCAAAAATCTATTCATTCTTATAACATTTGCCCTAGAAAGAAATTGAACAACACATTGTGAAGTTCATACATCTTATTTTGTCATTTTGCAATGACAGTTTTTATTTTCTTTCTCCTGAAATGGTCTTTATCAAAGCAAAATTCAGTCACAAACATTACATAAGATTTGAATTAAGACCAAACATTTTGTCTCAGGAAAAGGCACTTTTTTCTTTCCAGTTGGGAATGGAAAATCAAAGTTTCCTTGAAACAGAAGATCTAGTCTCCACCCACACTATTTGCCATTAAATGTGCTTATAAATGCTAGGAAAGGATATTCAAATAATCAAAACTTTATCAAAATTATTTAAAGCTGCACCCATGTTACACATAGGAAATAGTGTTGTGGTCACTGTGATCGGACCAAGATTCACAGTGGAGCACATGGATCAAAACAATAGGCCTTTCCCAGTGCCTTGCTCCATTAGAAGACTCCCAGATCAATCAACATGCCAGAAATTAACTTCCAGCTTTCACATATTTAGGCATCAAAAAGTTTATTACATCCAACAGTGGCAGAAGGAGATAGCAACTTTTTCAAGTAGGATCGGTGAGCTTTGATGAAGGTTTGAACCAGAACTCTAAAGAATCTCTCTGAGTGTCTGGATCGTCCCTCGATCAGGAGACACGGACTTGGTGAAACTTTGACTTGTCTCAGAAGAACACACTTCCAAAATTCACTTTTAACAGAATCCTGAAAGTATAATTACTAGTGATATCACTTCTAAAATCAGATAGGATAGAAGGTTGGATCCACTACACAAATAAGTCAGTGAACTCATTGACACTGATAGATTTCAGATCACATTGTGCCAAAACTCTGCAACCTCAGTCTTTCCTTTATGAAATCAGTGAGGAGCTGCACTACTAGATGATGTATCCAGAATTTTTTTTCCCATCCCCAAATAATTACAAGGAAGGTGGAAATTCTCCACTGGGAAAAGATTCATGTGTGTGCGTAAGTACACAGGGAACTGAGAGGGATGTAGCCACACCCAAAAACAAATTAATCACAGGAAAACACTGAACAACATCACATTTTATAACTTAAGGCTTCTGCATTATTCTGGAGTGGTTTAGGGGATGAGAAAAAGTACTTGTGATTTCACTAGGCCTGTTGGGTACTTCCAATCTGGGCTTGCGCTGCCAACTATTCCCAGAGTGGTGATTTAATTTTGGCTGTGTCACTACTGCTATGTCAGCTGTACTGCTGCAAATGCAGCTCTTGTGTCATTCTAGCTGGGCTGTTGCTGTCTTTTAAAAGCCTCATCATGTGTGACATTACAAATGAACAAGGTAATAGTCACAGTAACAAATTATAATGATGCAAATGGATAAGATCAGTGAAGTATTACTACAGGTACCAGTTATAACTGGGCCAAGTCTGGGACTTATAAAACTAAACAGCGCCTTGAATAAAGTGAGCTTTTTGCAGACTCATGCTACCCAGATGTGTAAATGTTTGCCTGCTCCCAACCTCAGGAGAGTGGCTCGATGAGGCAAGGCCATTGGTCAGTACTTTGCCTGTGAGAACGAGGTCCTGATGTGGATTCTCCTAATCCAGATAAAAGGTTATTTTTCTGCACTTCACTACAGCAATTAAAAAACAGACCATACAGGACCTCTTATGTGATGTTAAGTTTGCCAGCTCCTCATTTAAGCAGGAGTACAGTAGCTCCCCTTGGTAATTCCAGTAGATGGAGCAGCTCCTATCCTGGCATGGGCTCCCAAGTCTTGCTGCAGCAATTTCCGGAGCTCTGGACTTTTATTCCTACAGAGCGTCACAAGCACATTGTGACAGTCCCTCAGGCCTCCAACTGCATTTGGAAGAAAAATGTGGACCAAACAGGTAGCATTCATTCTGAAAGACCAATATATATCAAGATAAGCATAAAATTACAAATAGACAAGTAGAACCAGCACTAAAGAAAAAGTGGTTTACAATGAAACCAAAGAGAAGCAATGTGGATGTGTGCACAGCTGGCCCTTCTGAGAGTCCTTTTTTATCTACTTAGCTATTTCACTGCAGGGTCATATGAAAACTTAACCACTAGCCATGCAATAGCTGGCTTTCATTTTTAGCTCACACAAATTATCTGACATCATTCAGCTCCCTGGGGGGTGAAATGGAGCCAGGGTGTGAATCCTACAGAGACAGGACCCCAAGACCCCATCCCAGTAGCTCACATTGCAGCCTGTCATTGATTCAGGGGTCTGAACCAGCAAGATGAGAACTAAGTCAGGACTTGCTGTCCAACCTCCATGCCACAACGCAAGCACAGCCTTCTGGGGTCACCTGGGGACAGATCTTCACCATCCCAAGACTCCAGAATATGGACCATTTAATGACAGATTGCTTTGTTGCCATGCCCAGCTGAGCTGATCTAGGTGTCCACAGATAGTGCTGTACACAGTTCAAGTTTGCTTTGCCTTCATTAATCATTTCCAGCAGCAGATGAACTCACAAGCAGCAGAAAAATGCCATATCAAACACAAGTCTCTTCCAGTTTCTCACTATACTGGGGAAATTTCTGTCCAGAAAGAAGGAACAAGAAGAAGCAGACTCCAGCTCAGTCCTTCTCTCCAGATCATGGAAACAGAAGAAAGCACAAGGCAGAAAACACCACATTGTAAGTCAAGAGTAAGAAAATCAGCCATGCTATCCTGATGAGGAAAACATGAAAGATCTGACCAGGAACAAAAGTATAAAATATATATCCACCAAAACATGTGGAGGGTCAATCCTCCACTTACACACTGAACTGACAAGTAAAATTAATGAGTATTTCTCCATTGACTAAAATGTCAGTATAAACTCTTTCCAGCCCGAAGTGACCCACTTATGTGGCAGTACTAGGGACAAATCTAAGCCTGTGAATTTATGTATTGATTGAATACAAAGGCAGGCAATCTATCCATTAACTGTCTTCTGACAACTACAGGACACATGCCAGTAGGACATATATTGGCCCATTTTGAGTGACATAACAACAGGGAAAGGTCTGAAAATAACACAAATCAGAAGCTAAACCAATTAAAGTAACTGATAGACCCATAATTAAATACAGGTGACTAACGAGTGAAAACGTAACCACCCAATGTAAAAGAGATGAACCAGAATGAATGCCCTTGTAGTCAGACTATGTGGCATGGTTTTTTGGCAGGATGGCTTGTTACTGTGTTTCCTAAATAAATGAACTAGAAGGGTAAAACCATTCTTGAACTGAGACTGAGATCAGAGGTGACAAATTGAGTCAGGATACCTTGGCTGAAGGTGAAAATGACTGTCCAATTATCAATATTAACAGTGGAAGAAGCAGTCCTGACATAGTAAACAGCTTATCGCTATCACTGACTGTTGGATGCTTCTACTGCAGTCAGTGATTTCTCTGATTAGACTAGAGGGACTATGGCTTTCCCTCTGGAGAATTTCAATATTTTCCCTGTCCCAGAATTTTATCAGATTAAAATGAATGTACTTGGGGAGATTTTGAGAAGGTCTCTGGAGCTGCATGATAGCAAATTCCCTCGCTACTGCAGTCTGGTTTTGAACTTATCCTGGATAATGTGACTCACCTCTTGCTCTTTGCAAGTGCTCAAGGAAGCTTTTCCACAGGTTGAAATCGGGACAACTCACTGATTTCAATTCCTGTGGAGAATTAGCTTGATCTCCATTATAAGATTTTAGAACAAGGAAAATGATTTTAAATTAGAGTAAAATCTATCATCCCTTCAGCACTGTGCATATTTCTCTCTACTCTGTAATTTCATCTTTGGAAACTCCAGCAGTGTCAATCAGAGCAAATTGAGAGTCCCAAGGAATAATAAAATAAAACAAAATATTCAGTGTTACATCCAGCACAACTTCAGAATGATTTAAAAACTAAAGTGGAACTTCTACAAAACCCCGAGGAAGTTTCACATTTTGTAGTGTCAGCAAAGCAGGAATAACCATCCTTGCCTCCACAGAAATTCACAAAGAGCTATAAAAATCTACAATAAATCTAAGACTTGTGACCACTTCTTAAATTGAGTATGTTTGAGGGTTTTTGTTGCAAATCCCAAAGTACTCTCAGTATTATTATATTTTATTATACTATTTAAATAAGCTTTAAAATTTATACACTGGACTAGGTATATTAACTTCCATAGCAGCTGTAATCCAGTAAAAAGCTTAGAAAATATAAGTAAAGTTTTAATATCATTTTATATTTCAATGTAAGAGCCAGTATTGATTCTTTTAGCCTCAATATTGTGTGTTAGATTTAAAAGTCTGTGAAAACAATTCCTGATTTTCTAGAAGTTGCAAGAAAAAAGCTAGACTCTTTTATGTGAACAGATAGCTGAAATAATAGCCATTTGCAGCCTAACTATGGCACATGCCATCACTCAAAAGAGAAGCACATACAAAAGGCAAAAGGGTTTTACTTGCTATTCTTCCATGATCATGCACATTTTAAGCAGACAAAGAGAGATCAGAGGAAACAGAAATGCAAAGGATACAACTTGAAAAAACATCACCAGCACAACAAGGTAAAAGAGAAAGCAGAAGTGCTATAGGGAAAGGGCATGTGGCTTGCAGAGAAAGTAACAGTCTCTTGTCACCCGATTCTTTCAATGTTCAGAAAAAATGGATTATATATGTTGCTTAAAAGTAAGCACCTCTGCCTCAGAAGGGGACTACATTAATTCCCTAGTTTCTCTTTTTCATGAATGCCCACTGCTACTGCACAGCACATGCCTGGAGATCCCCCCATTCAGGCAGGTCCCCATGAAGTCACCAGAGGTAGAAGAACGAATAGAAAAAGCTCAGATCATAAGGTCAAAGCTTTTTGCAGGTTCGGCATGCATTTCCAGCCAGCTTTCAGTGTGCTTAATGTTAAACAGTCCTGCTGAAATCAATGGGGTCTGCTCACATTTGTTCTCTTATTCACAGCTACCCTAGATGTTGCATGCTGATGTCCTAATTTTAAAAGCCAAAAAACATATCATCAGTGTGAGATTATGATTACAGAAGTGTAATGTGAAGGAGGAAGTGATGTAAGAATTACAGAGGTATACTGAAGTGTTAGCACAAGCAACTATTGAGAAAGATTAAGAAAATGGTATGCTACTGTAAAATTTCAAATCCAGTAGTGTTAAAAAATATTAAACGTCTAAGTCAATTATTACTTATTAAACATTGAGACTGTGATAGGATTTAGAAACCAACTGTGTTGGCCTTCACTGGGTTATCAATCTCGAGGCTCAGCCACCACCACCAACCCCCCAATTCAAAGATACATCAGAGTTCAAAAATTATTTTTCAGACTGCACAGAGTCACTCTCTTAGGGAGGCTTTGGGAACCCAGGAGACACAACACTGAAGGAGAAGCAATCCTGCCTAGGAAGCCTCTCAGCTCATCTTTCTCTGACCTATTTAAAATTCCCCAATGAAGCTTCACCACAAGCTCCCCAGGCAGCCTGTTTCACTGTTCTTACAGGACTATTCCACCCAAACCAATTGCCACCAAAGGTTTTGCAGCATCCCACACTAGCTGCAGTGTAACATTACTCTGTTAAACATGAATTTTGGTGGTGTATGAGGCCTTATTTTTATGCTGTAAAAGTTAGTTTCACCTACTATTTTTTTCACGCTGAGTAAATAGATTTAGTTGCATTCTCTACTCCCTTTTATTTAAAAAGACATTGTTTATTTGCATATTTATGCCAGTATCTGTTTATTTAGAAGATTTTCCTGGAGAATGAGAGTTAAGGTACTAACTTGTTCTGTTATTTCCATCTCTCAGGTGTCTGTTTCATTGGAGTCACCATGGTGTCTCTCCCTTACCCCATAACTTATTTCGAGGGGCCATCCCTGGGCAAACCACTGTGAATCAAATGCAGATAGTATTAGTCTTTTTGGTCTGCCCCATGACAATCAAAGTGACAGACTACAGAGTCTCATATAAGTTATATTTTTATATTAACCTATAATTGTGATATACAAGGAAATTCAATGGGCTGGTCAAAAATTATTTTAGAACTGTTGTTCAGGATCAGAGCAGTGATCCATCTATCTCACTGTCCTGGTATTTTAGCAGAGCTAGTCCCATGTACTTCAGAAGAAACCTTTTAACATATCACACAATGTCAGACACGGATTGAACTAAGATGTGCATTAAACCTAATTTTTAAAAGACTGGATTATCCTAAAAGAGTAAGATTTAGTAATAAAAGTGCTAAAATCTCAGGGAAAAAAAAAAGTAAAAATAACTTTAATGTAGAAACTAATTTAGTAGTGATGAATAAAGGCAGTATTAATGGGAGATAGGTAGGCTCCAGCTGTCATAATTTCTGATGTCAGATCCAGATGCAAAGGAGCATTTGCATTACTAACTGATGTGTAAATATGGAAATTTCAGTGAAATCAGCAGGATCTCAGCACCAAATGGAAGCCAGGCATGGCCTTGCTGCTTCTACACCAGTTTATGGAAGTCTTATGTTCCATATGGGCTTGGATGAGTCCTGATTCAGAAAATATTTTCAGGTACCTAATTTTAAACCCCAGCTGTACTGACCGCACTGCAGTTAGGCAGAGTCTGGTTCTGTTTAATCATAGGATCCAAGGATCATAGGATGGCTGAGGTTGCAAGGAACGTCTGGGAGTCATCTGTCCAATCCTTCCACTATCTATAGTCCCTCTGTCTTTACTGAGATTACTTCCCAGGGACTAAGCTAACTACTCATGTGTGTAAAAGCAACCAGCAAATACTAAGGCAGGATTTCTGGTTTTACTGTAACACATTTAATTCCGTATCTTCTTTACAGAACAGACAAATAATCTGAACTGTGGTAATCCAGAGTTTTGGTAGGTCACCACCCAAGAAGACTGCAGGCATCTCTCCTGTGGAAAGGTTATGTAAATAATGCTACATTGTTCTGAGCTTTACTAGCACACAGGCATTTTCTGAAGCAAGATCAATGTAAGGATCTCATTCATACCTGTCCCTGAATACTAACCATCTGTGACAAAGACTGGAAATTAGAGGTACCTTGCTTTTGGGGTGGGATTCAGCTCCAGATTTATAGGCAAGGTTTAACTGTCCACATGTGCATTAGTGCATGGCATAAACTCACATCACAGTTAGCTTTAGGACTTGATTTTGCTAAATGAGTATTACTGTCTAATGTTGTTTGATATGCTCCAGGGGATCCAGGAGTTCTGTATAGGGCTGAAAGATATGCCACAGTACCCATGAGATGACCAGATCCTCTCTGAACAGTGTCAGAGGTCAAGCACAATCTCCTAAAATGACATCCAGTACACCTTGAACCATGTTGATGCAAAGTGCCCTGATTCAGTCACCTAACACAGGCACCTAGTGCTACTCAGATGCCAGTATCTAGCTACAGATCCAGAAATGGACAGGTCTCCTTTAGGTCCTACACCATATCTGCCAGCTCCATACAGATGCATGAAACACACTGCAGCATCTCAAATGACACTTCATATATTTTTGAGGACAAATAATATCATTTTATAGTCAATAAAAGGAGAGAAAATATCAGTTCCCGTCAACAGGTTTAAACAAGTTCTTTGTGATGGCGTGAATCACATCATGGACATGTTTATTGCTATTTATTGAGTATAAAGAGCCTCTAGATGATGAGTTCAGATACAGACATTAATGCTGTACACATCTTCATCTGATCAGATAAGAAATGCTCCAAGAAGCACACTTCCTTCTATTACAGGTTTTCTCCTGGGGGATTTTATTCTTCCTGTATAAATTCAAGAATGGTAGTTTTTGTATGGCTGGTTTAAACATTAATGCTTTTAAATTATAAAAAATTGTGAATACATTTCATTTTTCAGGATGCTTTCTTATCAGTAAAGAATACAGCAACTCATTTCAGGAGTGAAAGTCTTCAAATTTTTCACAAAATATAGCATGAGCATTTACTAAATTAAGTTACAATCATAAGTGAAAAAGAGCTGGAATTATTGGATCCCTTAAACTGCAGAAATAGATTAAGGGATGAACATAAATAGAATTACGTGCCTCCTTGCAGCCTCTGCCAATGAATATTCTATCCAATCAAAGTGAATACAAGCTTGATAGGATCAAGCAAAAATGTTATGGGTAGGGTAGCTAATTACTGAATGGCAGGTTGGCAGTGAAACAAATAATGACATCTCATTACTAGCTCTTCAAAATGGGCATTTCAATTTTGAATTGAAATTTGTAAGTAAATAATTTCAGACATTTAAGAAATTCTATATTCCAGGAACGTAATTAAGCATAAATATCAAATATTTATTGCAAGACTACCTTTTGATATTTTTGTGAGTGGAAGTTGTTTTAAGAGGAACTTAAGGTTGACTATGACCCAGCAATGTATTCTCATAGGGAAAAAGGGCAAGCTGCATTGTTGGTTATCTTTGGAGCAACAAGGCTCCAAATCAAGGGAAGTCTTTATCCTCATCTGTTGGATATTGGATTGCTGGGTCTGTTTTTTGCTCCCCGGTCAAAAAAGCATGGAGCTTAGGAAGCAAGACCTAGGATGATGAGGGAGATGAGCTTGTTGATTTGATCAAAATGAGTCTAATGGATGATCTAGCAGAGATCAGCAGCTATCTGATGGGTAGCTACAAGGGTGACAATCTTGGCAGGATCAGGTCAGACTGTGTTTCACAGTAGGCAGCAAGAAAGAATGCTTCCCACAGAGGTCATGGCACCTCTGTACTTTGATGTTTTCAAGACTCAAACAAAGCCACAGCTGACCTGGACTACAGTTGTCATGCTTTGAGAAGAAGTTTGGAATACAGACCTCCAGAACTTCCTAAGATCAACTTACCTGTTCACTGTTTATGCAAGTTGTCTTGATTCAGTCACCCAAGAGAGGCACCTAGTGCTACCTCAGTACTGGGAAAGACAGTAACAACAACTTTTGCAACACCAGCTTTCCTAAACAAGCATACCTAGAAACAAAAGCAAAACCACCCTTTTTATGTCGTTTATCTAATAAGTTGCAAGAACTTGTAATATTTGTGTTTGGGTTTTTTTCTGAAAGAACAGGCAGGGGAAGGACTGGGAACCAAGAGAAAAAGCTGTTCTGGCATCAGTAGAAATGCACTATATAACTTCAGTCTTTCCAGCAAACTGACCTTACTAGAAAAGTGTACCTAGTTACAGCTTGAAATTATGTCTTTGAAAGAGAAAAGTAACTTTAAGAATGTGACATAAGGACAAGAACAATTAAACACTGTTCTTGCCTAATTCACATGTGCAAAGTGCTCTCAGAAATACAGTCTTCCCCTTCCTCATGTAAAATGTCCCCAGATGCATATTAAAGCACAGCATTCTCACGTGCTTCCTTCAAGACTCAGAGCAGAGAGCAAAGACAGTTTCCAGTGCTCTGAAAACCTTACACTTCGGGTAACTGGCCCTTCTGACTCTGCTCTCTTCATTACTGCTCAAAGGTCAATAGGAAAGGAAGCACATACTATATTCAGAGCACCATTCAAAACTACTTACACTTTGCCTCAGTTATCTTGTAAGTGAACAGATTTCCAACTTTAGGTGACAATAAAAATAATCCAATCCAACTTGTAGCATTTCAGAAACCCAGGAATCTCCTTGCCAGTCCTGCAGAATATTGGCTAATACATGTTGGAGCTCTGTGATAGCCCCTGCTTTCTTTGCAGCGTAAAAGGATCAGCAACACACAATTGCTGAAGAGTAGTAAGTGCTCTGTTCTTAATCTCTCCCACGTGTATGAGAAAGTAAATGAAAGCCAAGTAAAGAAAATGGGACACAGAGGACCATAATTTCAAAGTGCAGCTCTTAAGCTGTCACACATTACAAGCCCCATGCACATTACACTCATTTATGTCACATTTGCACTTGCAGATTGTAGGCCTGTGGTGCAATAACTGTTCATTTTACACCAGCAGAGCATTGACACCTGAGGCCAAAGTAGCCCCGTGAAGACCAGAGGCAGTTCTGAGAAGGCTGGGTTTGCTTTCACAAGAATTAAAGCAGACTCCACTGTTTATCAGACAAGTTCCCCTTGTTGTATATGAAATATTTGTCCATGCATCAGAAAAACAACTCCTGCAGATCTGGTCGGTCAGGTCTCTGCTGGGTCAATAAGCTTTTCCTCTCCTGCAGCTACAGCACATGCAGTGCAAAATAAACAGCTGCATTGGAGAGGTGGGGAAGAAGCAGGACTGCCTCTCCTGGTGAAAAAACACAGTCCTAACATGAAGCTCAGCAGCAGCTTCACAAGCTGTTGAAAATGGATTACCACCATTTGCAACACAGGCTATTGCAGTAAAATCAGAGAGTCATTTATGTTGGAAAAGATGTGCAAGATCATCAAGTCCAACCATTAACTCTGCAAGTCCACTCTAAACCATGTCCCTAAGCACCATATCTACACAACTTTTAAACAGGTCCAAAGATGGTGAATCAACCACTTCCCTGGACAGCCTGTTAAATGGCTTCAGTGGTCTTCTCTGTGACCTCCAACAATAGAACAAGAGAAATTTGATGCAAGCTGGAAAATGGGACATTCCATGTAAACATAAGGAGAAACTTTTTCTCAGTGAGAGTCACAGAACTAGAACATGCTGCCTGGGGGGTTGTGGAGTCTCCTTCTCTGGAGGCATTCAAAATCCACCCAGATGCATTCCTGTGTAACCTGATCTAGGTGATCCTGCTCTGGAGGGGGTTTGGACTAGATGATCTTTTGAGATCTCTTCTAATCCCAAACATTCTGTGATTCAGTGAATTTTGGAAATCTTTGGTACATCAGGATGTCATTCATGGCGGTTCAGCTGCTGTTGGATGGGTGGCTGAGCCCTCTCTGCAAAAAAGTGGTGTGAGTAATTCCAACTTTTTGAAAATAAGCTAGATACAAGAAGGGACAGCTTTGCCCTATCACAAAATGCCACACTGAAATATTTTCCTGCATAAATTCACATTTCAGATACAGAAAATTACTGGGAGGAAACAAACAAACAAACAACCAAAACAAACCCAAAACAAAACAAAACAACAACAACAAAATCACAAAAAAACCCAAAACCAACATATTGACAAAGGACATTAAGTAACAACTACGATCAGAATCACCAGGTCCCTACACTGCAGGTCCCCAGATTGCAAAAGGCACAGCCTATCTGTGTTACAGGAAAAAGTGCTTGGAGTACAGATATTTTCAGTTGAAAACTTAGACTATGGAAAGAATTGTTGGCCATATTTTGCTCATTAAGCTCAGTGAGGTGCTCTGGGATAAGGAAATGACTGAGAGAATCCCTGACCAGATTCCACCTTGGCTTCTATCTACCACAACCAAGTTCACAGATAACTCTTGTGTACCCCTCGTTCCATCAGAGCTTTTACTAAATAACTTTAATTATATAATCATGCCCCCCTCATTTAGGCATTAAACAAACATTCAAGTTTTGCTGGAGCGGGGCCCCTGATGAGTAAGAATAATCATGAATATAGCAGTAGCCAACAAAATCAGTACCTGATTCTTTGCAGTGGGGCCCCTTGCATGACAAACTCTTGTTCAAAGTGAGACCAGGAGCACAATTTGTTCAGACCTCACCAAGCTCTCAGGCACAGTTCACCTCATGGTAGCTACTTCCAGTACTGGTGTTGACATCTGCTCATCACCTTCAACTCCATTTTATAGGAAGTGGAGAGAAATAATATGTTCCCTTACAGAGGAGTTGAGACCCAACCCAGGGGTGAGGGTCAATGTGGCAAGTACCAATAAAACAGGAGCTGACATGCCTCTTTCTGGTAAGCAAACTGAACAAAAATCCCTGTCTCTTAATAAAAGCTACTTTGGAGCTCTAGAAAAGACAGTGAGACCTGTCCCAAATGGGAGCTAATAGTGTCCCTGCATGTGCAAGGCAACTGCTCCATAAGAGGGTCCTCCAACAACAGCAGAGCCTGGGAGACATCTCTGCCCCTTTGTTCCCAACCAGTGCTGAGATTAAAACCTTCCTCCCAACTCCTTTCCTCAGCCCTTAACCTTGTGGCAGTCCCAGAAACTGCCTCCCCTCCTCCCGTCTCCCACACATCAAACTAGGTCCTGAGAGAGTGCAACGAACCAATGCAATTCGGTCGTTTTAGTCCATCAAACTCTTGATGAATTCCTATTCTATTCTATCTCTTATGTTTCACTTTCTCTACTGAAGATGGATTATTCTAAGACAATTTAACTTGCTTACACCTTCTGTCCCTGGACTAACACTTGGATTTCCTTGGATATGGTAACATGCCTGCTGTAAAAGATAAACCAGTGTTTATCAGTGTTTATTATACCAGCACTATTATCTTTCCTCTTACAGCTGGAGTACTGAGGTCCAAAGCTATCCAGTGTCACACATGAAGTCTGTAACATCAGACATAACCCATTCCTCCTGAGCTTTATCCTCACAGCATCTTAACTCAAGCAAGGACTTCCACCCACTCAGTTTCTACTTGGTTTGCAAGTTTTTGTGGTTATTTGTGAAATAAATTAATCTCCCGGTGAGAGCTTTCATGCCAGACTGGGCTGCATTGGAGTTATGATGCTTTCATCAGATGTAGATGTGGCTATGTTGTGTCCATTAGAAACTGGTTTCTAGTATGTCCCAGCCTGGTCATAAGGTTCTGTATCAAGTCATACTGAAGACCCTTAGCACATATTATTTAATAGCTGCTGGGTTTAGATATAATCTAGCTCAGAGGCTGCAGAGATGCTGTCTGAGAAGTTCACAAAGCTTGTGCAAGGAGGTACATACTGCATTTTCCTCAGGCCAATACAGAATTCACTCCTTGTCCCAAGCAGCTGCAAACAAAAGTGGTGAAAGGCTTCTGGAGAACAATTGCTCCACTGACAACCTCCAGGTATCTCCCCAGTGACCAGATTGGCCCATATCAAGCATCAAGAGCACATGTGAACAGCTGCCATGGGAGGAAACCACTCAAGTTATGAGGTTTGTTTTCAATTCTTTCCCCAAACTCAGCTCCATATGTTGCTACATTTTTCCAGCCTCTGCAGAGTGATTCATGTGGCATGTTGCCTAACATTGCACAAAGTGTGCCCATATGAGGCCTCGCAAGTGAGTGGGAAGAGCTCTGTGCTAAGGCAGGTCCCACTTCTGCAAGGGCAGGCAGGACCAACATGATTGCCCGTAATGCTCCTGCCCTTCTCCAGCCAAATACAGAAATCCCATGGAGCTTGTGCACCTCCCAGCCCACAGTGCTTCAGTGCAAACCCTGTTTGAAGTTCTTATCCCTTCTGCAGCTACACTTGCGCTGTTGCATCCATTTGAGGGAAGGCACTGTAACTCTGGCAGCAAACTCTGTCTTCTTGGCCATTAACATCCTGCAAATAGCCACTGGTGTCTTTGGCTCAGCACCATGCCTGATGCTCCCACAAAGATCTCTTTGTCCGAAATTTACAAAGCAACACGATGTAAACAGCGTCTTCTCTCAGGAAACGTAATTGCAAACTCTCAATTGATTTTGTGCCAAAAAGATAGACCATAAAACTCAGGCGGGCTATTAATGAGAAAGATGTTGGCAATAAAAAACCCATATAAGTCTGCCCATAAACATGAGGGAACATTATGAGAGTGGGAGACGGACAAGCAGACCCTGCATGCTGTTTACTTGAGGTGGTTTTCCTAACATTTGGAGCTATGGTGTAATAACCCTTCACATATATACTGCAATACTCCAATACATAATTATTCCATCTTGAATGTCATCAGAGTACAAGTGGTTTGGATAATTGGAGGGAGTATTTGGGACTGGATCGCTCAGTACTGGGTTCAATTGCTTTTGCAGCAGCATGAGCACATGTTAAAGGTATGTCAGCTCCAGGGGAGGCAGGGAGACTGAATTTGATCCCCACTAACACCACATCCTGGCGGGTGGAAGGAGTGCAGTGCAAAGTTGGCTGAACTTGTGTCTAAGTCAAACCATGCCTAAACTAGCAAAAATCTGCTTTCTGTGATGAGGTGACTGGTGCTCTGGACAAGGAGAGGGCAGTGGTTGTTGTACACCTTAATTTCTGCAAGGCTTTTGATGCAGTCTCCCATAGTGTTTTGGTGCAATATGGCTGGTCAATTAGGTGTGTGAAAAATTGGCTGTGCTACCAGCCTGAAGGAGGTGGGACCAGCAGTGTGCAAAGTCCAGCTGGCAGCTAGGAACTGGCAACGTCCCTCAGACCAGCCGTAGGACCAGTACCACCTCTTGTCTCCCATAAAGGTCTGAATGACGGGACTAAGAATAGCCTTGTAGAGACTGCATACACCAAACCAGGGAGTGGGATACACTGGAGGGGAAGCTGCTGTTCAGACGAACCTGGAAAGGCTGGAAATTGAGCTGACCAGTTGTAGGAGACACAGATGAGAGGTTCTTCCCTAGATTTCAGGTTCCCACAAGAACCCCAAAGATATTGCCAAAGAACTTAAACACCCCTCATCCAAAGTTTTAGCAGCCTCATGTGCTAGAGCTCTTCCCTCCCAAGCACAACATCACTGTTAAGGAGCCATCCTTCATATCAGACACTGGGATTCTAAGTAGTTTTGAGGATCTCAACCTGCGATCCTGGGCCTGAGAAGACCCTTTGGTTTCAACTGTAATAAGTGTCCTTCATGAGGCAGCTTTTCATGGGGCAGCTGGAAGGATCAGGCCCTCACTGAACAGTGACAGAAAAAGTAGTGAAAGAATAAGAAGGACTGTTCTGTACCTGCAAGCAACCGTGAAACTGATTATTTTCTTTCTCCCTGGGGAAGAGATTTTGGCTACAAATTAATAAGAAATGAGAGTTTCTCACCTTTTTTTAGCAGCAATGTCTAACATCCAGGCATTCATGGCACCCACTTATCCTCTGCCTCAGCTGAAGCACTTAATAGCCCCAAAAAGGGGGATGAATCTCCATATGGGACTTACAGACCAAAAGATTCCTCCACTTCTTGCATATGCCAGGAGCATTTTGGCAGGAGATGGAATGCTGTATGCAGGCAGGTGGAGGGTATGAATCCATCCAGCCTCAGCAAGGAAATCATCGTGACCACTGAGCCTGCCCTGCAGCCTTGCTGGTCAGTATCTACCTTGGGTAAAGGGTTGTGGAAGACAAAAGAAACAAGGACCAGTGTCTTAATTTGCCTGAGAAGCACCCTGCACACATCAGGAGAAAGTGCTGAGCCTGTCCCCACTCACAACTGGTTGCTACCAGAGGAAAGAGGGTTCTCACAAGAGCACAGCAACACCTCAGCATTTCCCACCACCTGGGCAGACATCTGCAAATCCCAGCCTCAGGCTCCCACACCCACTGTGAATTCCCAAATGAGTTCACAGGATAGCAGGTCACCTAAAAACAAAGCTCACAGGTACATAGTGATACAGCACTTGTGTTGTCATGTTGAACCTGAAGATTTCAGACTTGATGTATCCATCTGTAAAGGGGGACTATTCACTCCCCTTCATAAAGCTCCTGAAAGAAAGTGATGCTTGATGTCAGGGAAAGCTGCCCATATCATCCCCACATATGGAAGAGGACATCCTGCTAAGGGGATGGGGGATTTTTAGGTTCTGAATCAATGTTGGAGGAGGGAAATTTTCCCTCCAAAATAGAGCATTTGGGTTTTTTGCAGTGATGAATTCTCAAAGAAACTACTTGTTTAAGACACAAGCAGAGTCATTTTATTACATGCTATTCATAACATGACACTAAAGCATCTGTTGACTTTTATAATCTTTATTCTATACCAAGAAAAAAAAATCTGGTGAAAAGCCCTGACCCAGAGTCCAAGAACTATAGATGTCTCTCTCCAGTAACTCAGATTTATTCCCTCATCACCACATATGTTTTGCATGGACATCCACAGCTTTGGAGCCCTTTAGGGTAAATCAAACATAAAGGAAGCCCTCATTACATATCACTTGGTTTGCCTCACATCTGGCAATTTAGACCATACCCTAATGACAACATAATAAAAGGTTTTCCAAACTTTCTGTACTGCTTGACATTCAAGATGCTTCCACTCAACCCCACTCATTGCTTACACTGCCATGGTCTTTCTCAGCTTTTCTCAGCCTTTCAGTGGGAAGTGGCTAAAAGTGATGTGGTTCTGTACTTAGCTGGACCCCTTACAATAGTCTTACAGAAATTCCAAGCACAATTTAGGACCATTAAATGTCACCAAGAGCAAATTGTATGAACAACCACAGCTCTCAAGTGTCCCTGCATTTCCACCACTCTTCTGCACCTGTTGAATAATTTCAGAAAGAAG
Organism: Ceyx melanurus; assembly: GCA_024611195.1. Lineage (NCBI taxonomy): Eukaryota > Metazoa > Chordata > Aves > Coraciiformes > Alcedinidae > Ceyx > Ceyx melanurus. The sequence goes on along the minus strand of JANHGL010023262.1, from coordinate 5,289 downwards.
CTATGAGAGGATAATTGTTGCAAGAGTCACCCAATGTATTGTAGTACAAATCTTCACTGCTAATCATAGAATCATTGAATGTTTTAGGTTGGAAGGGACCTTAAAGCTCATCTAGTTCTGACCTCTCTGCCATGGGCAGGAACACCTCCCACTAGACCAGGTTACTCCAAGCCCCTTCCAACCCATCCTTGAACACTTCCAGGGATGGAACACCCACAGCTCCTCTGTGCAACCCACTCCAGTGTCTCACCACCCTCACATTGGAGAACTTCTTCCTTACATCAAATCTACGTCTACTCTTTTAGTATAAAGTCATTAACCTTTGACCCATCACTACCTGCCCTTGTAATAAGTTCCTCTCCAGCTTTCTTGTAGGCCCCCTTTAGCTACTGGATGCTACTGTCTCCAATGCAGGGTGGCACAAAAGTTTCAGAAGCAGCAGCAGCAATCCAGAATGGCACTCTCGTTGTCTGCAGTCCCCACTTCACAAGAAATTCAGATAGCAAGTTATTATGGGTAATTTGCAAAAAAAAAAAAAAAAAAAAAAAAAAGGTGGGGGAGGGTATGTTATATCTGGAGCCCAGTTCTCCAAGATCCTGTGCCAAGACTTTATCTTCACTGTTAAGTTACAAAGGGAGCTAAAAATCCACTAACCTCCATAAGCTCTATCCCTACACCACCACCACTGTAAGACACCTGGAAAAAGTGTATTGTCCTTTAATAAGCAATTTTTACGTGGCTAATTAAAAATACCTATTTCTGATACGTCTCTTCAAAACTAAGCATTTTTTAATGCTTCCTGTATAAAGAAATCTTAAAGTTTACAGAGGTGTGAACAAATAACAAATAAGATCTTCACCTCAAAATCAAGCATCAAAAGTCAACTGCTGCATTGGCTGCTGCTCCCTGGCACTGTGCACAGTTTGCAGATTCCAGAATTTCCCTCTCAGCAGTAGAACAGTTCAGTGACTACATACTCTGGGAAACATGCACTGAAAAGTCCAAGTCAAAGTTCAGCTATTTTGGAATTGTTAATGTGAAAAATAATACTTTATTATAGGAAAAATCCTAGGAGACTTCCTCACACACATTCATCATTCAGAGCAGCTACAAGGAGGTTATTCAAACTTTCCATCATCACATTAATTGCAGCAGCACCTTGGAGTCCCAGTAAGAAGGAAAGTGAGACTGGGGCAGGCATTTTGCACACATACAATAAAGGAGACAGTCTGTTCTCTGGGAGTTTACGATTAAGCAGATAACAGAAATAAATAGATCAACTTTGAAAGAACAAGGAGCATGGAAAGCAACAGGCAAAATTATAGCACCAAGTAAGATATGAATGCATGGAAATTACTTTCTAATTTACTTCTTTTCTGAAACCCAAACTATACTGTTCACCTTCAAGTGGACAGAGCAGCATCACAGAAATCCTTGGTACATTCAGCACAAACTTGACAGCTACCAATTAGCCCAACTATTAACTGAACAACTCCATGAAGAGAAAAGTGCCAGAGCATCATAATCCTCAACATTATTTGCCTCATTAAAGTATCTCTGTAAATTATGGCTGCATTGCCTGTAACAGACTTCTTGCCTGCTGTTTAAAGTTTCTTTGACATTTCAAAATTCTAGGAGAAAAATCTTCTGATGTTATTAGAATTTTTTTAAAAAATAATTTTCCTTCTTTGGTACTGCACAGGATGCTCTCCAGATAATACATAACAGCAAAACAAAACCAGGTTTGGAGAACAGACACCTTCTTTTATGACATTTGCTCTACTGATCTGAGGCTTTCATGGTACCTTCTGAGGTCAATGAGAGCTCTCTGATGGTGGGGGGGTTGGACTAGATGAACTTCTAGGTCCCTTCCAACCCCTAATATCTTTGAATCTGTGAATCTGTGACTCTCACTGCATGCAGCTATATAAAGCAATGATGTCCTCAGTCATAGTTTTGAAAAATATGTATAGCTAAGTCCTGGATTCACTTTCTCATACTGATTTCTGCATCCACATGAAAAGGCTTGTATACAAGTTCTCCAGTTCATAACACCTATGAAGACCTGTCATCAGACTGCACTTGCACTTTGAGCACTTGCCCTTTTGAGAAGGTATCATAAGAAAGAAGAAGATGAGTGAGGAATTCCCATCCCTCTATTTCATTTTCCAGAACTACAGAAAACAGAAGATAAGAAACTTGAATGGAAGAAGACCAATTTCAGAAGGAGAGGATAATTTCTCAGAGAAAAGGTGGAGATACTTAGAACAGCAGAAAGGAGCAAGAAGCAGGTGTGCAGTGCAGAGGACCAGGATACACATCCTTAGCCCGATGTCCATTGGCCTGCAAGGTGGCACATGGTGCACTGCAGAGCATGTCTTGGGTGTTTCTCAGATACTAGCTGTGTCTCCAGAAAATGAGATCAAGGAGTATTCCAGCAGTAGGGTGTTCAAAGCCAGCATACTAATTCTCAGCACTCATTATTTTTCTACCTTGCAAATATATCCAGCCATGCCAGAAAGGAGATTAGAGTCTCTCACCACTTCAAATCCCATGGCATGACTGTAGCATACTTCAGGACTGCTCTTGAAGGTGGTGAATGCAGTACTACCATGTTGTTTCACTGAAGGGAGACCATGAAATACAAGAGAGGAAAATTATGTTGGGAGTTTATGGATTAGCATCCATGACATATAGAAGTGCTACACACCTACCACTACCACCAGATTTCAAAGAGAACTGACAGCTCTAAGTGCTTTCCAAAGAACACAGTATAGGATTTTAATATGCTTTTCCTGATTCAGACTATGTGAGGATTTCTCATCATTACACGAATGGAGAAGAGTCTGATGGTCTTTTAAAGTTCTGGGCGAATAACAGAGATCTAGATTAAAATAAAGAAAGAAAGAACTTCATTAGAAAATAAATTCCTCAGTACAAAAACCTCTAAACTGTAGCATTTTCGAGAAACTGGTCAGTGGGAAAGGGAATTGGTTTCTTTCTTTTTTTAAGCACATTAAAAATGGATGAAAATGATCACACAGCCCTCCAGCAGCTCCCAGCCTGCCCACCCACTGGGGTTCAGCTGGAAAATTGTGTTTGGAAAACATCTACAAAAATGTTGGCAGTTGTATATCAGCTTTTCCCCAAAAGACGTAGTAGGCTTTTATTATCCAAATAGATCAGATGGCTTGGAAAATCCACATCTGTACTGAGCTGCCGAATGGGAAATGAGATAAAAATGTGAAACTAAGAACTTCCGAAAACTCCTTCATAAATGACATTAAAAACAGACAGAGAAAATTCCTACGTTGCCCCATCTCCTGAAACCCCAGCAGAAGGAGGCTACTAGTAACAGAACAAGCTCCCCACAGGCCAGTGAGCATCTTCCCATCTGATTGAACAAGGAAGAAACAAAGAGCTTTGGTTTCAAGGGCCCAGCCCTGGTGATGGTCTCAGCTACCAACATGGTGCACAAACAGATTAATCAATCCTTGTAGCCCAGAGAGAGATAAAAATATGAACAAAAGCACTTTCCACCAATATGTTTTAAACCAGAGACAGTACTTTTATTGTAAGTCCTGTTTTCACCAATTTAAAGATGTCTTTTTAAAACACAATATCAGGGCTTATTAGAAAGAATGATTAAACTCAAGTTTCTCTACTCATAGCCTTTCCCCTCTGGACAATACAAAAACAGATTGCATACTTTCCTTTTTTGCTCTGGCAGTGAATGCTCTTATTATTTTTCTCCCTCTCTGCTGATGCTGCCAGTTGAGCATGGAAAGACATGTGAATGGAGAAAACTGAGAGGAGAAAATGTTTTTGGAGTGAAGACTGCCTTACATCACTTTACGTTGCTAGGATTAGCTCATTGAACTCCCATGGAGTTGGGAGATGTGGTGTTTGGAGGTAAATCCAGCCTTTTCCTCAGTGAATGGTTAATTCACTATAATAAAGTTTCTACCAGGATGATTTTGAGTTCAGCTTTAGTCTTCCTAACTCAAACCAAGTCCCTCAGACTACAGCCAGAGAGACCACTTCTAGGATACAAAAATGAATTTGACCCATACAGCTCAAGGCAATAAAAATCATGTTAAGTGGGAGGAGTTTTCTTTGCTAAGAACTGACTATTTGGATGGAAAAGACTCATTAAAAGAATATAAATCTTACAACTAATCAAAATCACCTAATTATTCAGATCTGCAAAAGCCAAGACAGTCCTGAGATAAGCTTCCTATATAGTTCTCTGATGTGTAACTGTGATAAAGCACTTGAACTGAATCATCACTTTATTCCCAGAGTCAGATAACGGGACATACCATTGCACAAATATTTATCTTCATTCAGTTATCAGCAGCAAAACCAATAAACACTTGGTGCGTTCTTTGCCTCTCTCTCTTGGAATTTGGGTTGGGTTTTTTTAGGGAATGCTAACAGTAACTCCATGTTGTGGAGATAAGAGACAACATTTAATCAGGTTGAACTTGAATCTATATGTGGCTTGAGTGACACAAGGCTCCCCGGCCTTGTCCGTCACCTCAGTGATCTAAAGACAAGCTTCATCAGCCTACATATTGTATTCCCATTCTTTATACAGAAAATATTACTTCTAGGTGTATAAATTCAGGGTATAGCCAATGCATAGGGCTAGTATGTCATTCTTTCTGAAATTTAGCATCTGTACCATCAGGGGCTCTCCTCAAACCTTTCACACATCTGTGCTCAGAAAACATTTCTTCTAACCCTGACACACATCACACAATCAACACGAAATTTCCTCTTTATCATCCTGTTGTTTCTTATCTTTAGTATCTGCTGCATCAACAGTTAACTGTTGTTAAGTCCAGCAATTCACAATAATCCACTTTGACATGAGCTTTGATGTTTTAATTGTCCAAAATTTAGGTGAAACGAAGGAACACCTTTTCAGCCTGTAAGATCCAGGTCTCTGCACTCTTAGCATCTTCCCTGTCCGTATTATCTCAGATGAAGGACACCAAGTGCCTCACCACATTCTGAATTTCTTACCAGCTGGTTCATTGCTGTGTTCTTTTTCTGTAGTTTGAGTTTTTCATCATTGTTTGTTACCTCAAATGAGGTCTTACACTAATGTGGTTACACAGTTTTTAAATGATGGTGAACCTGTGTGTGACCAGCCTGATGCCCAGAGAGAGCTTTTATCCATCCACAACCTGCTGAGTCAGTATTGTTTCCTCAGTTGAAGAGGCTTGGGTTAGTGACCAGTTGAGTAAACTGGACATCCACAAGTCTATGGGCCCTGATGGG